>PVKE010018387.1:0-29608 GCA_004027555.1 Craseonycteris thonglongyai | reverse complement strand
AAATTAGTCTAACATTATCATTACATATATAATATGTAATATATAATATGTAATATAAATATATATATATATGTGTGTGTTGTATATATATATGATTAGATATTATCTAATTTTTGAAATTGATTGAATTTAAAATAATCTCAAACACACTTTTAAGATATATATATAGTAGAAATAGCCACAGTATGAGCAATTTTATGTACTTTAATCTTACTAGTTGTGGTTAAACGTTAGTTGTGGTTAAACTCATTTAACTTTCCTTTGGATAATAATTATATGTTGGTGTGCAAGGCCTAACATCTAAAGCTAACAAGGTTTAAGTTATTGATAGAAGATATATTGTAAAGTACAATTGCTAGGTCATATGGTAGATTTATTTTTAGTTTTTTGAGGAACTTCACTACTCTTTTTCCATAGTGACTGCACCAATTTGTAGTCCCATCAACAGTGCTCTCAGGGGTTCCCTTTTCTCTACTTCTTCACCAAAAACAATATTTCTAACTTTCTGATAACAGCCATCATGACTGGTGTGAGGTGGTATTTCATTTCATCATCCTATTCAGCAGGTTGTCTTTTTGTTTTGTTCATGGTTCTCTTCACTGTACAGAAGCTTTGGGGTATTTATCCAAATAAAACACAAAACTAATTTGAAAAGATATATGCACCTCTATGATAAATGCAGCATTATTTACAATAGTCAAGATATGGAAACAGGGGGAAGCCGGGATGGCTCACTTTCCAGTGCTGGGGACCGAGGATTGAGTCCCAGCCCTGGCCCGTGCAGACACATGTGCTGAACTGGGGAGTGCCCCCAGCTCAGTTCTCTCTCTCTCTCTCTCTCTCTCTCTCTCTCTCTCTCTCTCTCTCTCTCTCTCTCTCAAAAACAATAAAATAAATAAATAAATCTATTTAAAAAAAGATATGGAAACAACATATTACCCAGCAATAAAAAAGAATAAAATCTTGCCAATTGTATGGTTTCACTTATATTGTGGCATCTAAAACACATATACACAAAGCCACACAAAATAAATGAACAAATAAAACAAAAACAAACTCATAGAAACAGAGAATAAAGGGATGTGGACAGATGAGTGAGAAATGAGAAGGGTAATGTAATCAATAATATTTTTGTTTGTTTGTTTTGACAGAGAGTGAGAGAGAGACAGAAAGAGGCAGAGAAAGACAGAGAGAAGGAGATGTGCCTAGAGCAGTCTCCATAGTTTCATGTCATTAGTTTTCTACATAGTTTCATTCCACAGGTGGTTGTGGGGCTACACATGGCAGGAACTGGCCAGGAGCCTCCACCATGGGAGGCACACCCAGGGTGGAGCCAAACCAGGGGCCTCCCACATAGGAGGCTTGCCCTGGTGAGAACTGAACTGGAGGAACACCCAGTTCAGTGTATGAGTGTGCACAAGCCAGGGTTGGGACTCAATCCTTGGACCTCAGGGCTGCATGATAAGCATTCAACCCACTGAGCCATCCTAGCATCCCCAATAGTCAATAATATTGTGATAAGTTGGTGTGACCACTTTGTAACATATAAAAATCTTGCAACACTATATTGAACACCTGAAACTAAAATAACTAATATAATATTGTATACCACCTATATGTAAATAAAAAACAACAAAGTAAAACAAAATAAAATGTTATAAAGTAATTATTTGAATAAAAATGTAAAGTATGAAAATGAGCCATTTTTAATTGAATATATGAGGGCTGTCCAGAAAAAAATTCAAACAGCCCTCTTTGTACTTCACTTTTTAGATGAAATGTTGGACTATCATACCCAATATGTTTATGCAATATGCCAACAAGCAATGTATGTAAAAATAGTCTTTTGATCCTTATCACTAATTTTCTGAAAACTATCAATTCCAGATAACAAATTTGTTTACAAGTTTATATTACTAAATACACTCAATGTTTCCTTACAATTAATTCTTAGAAATAGAATTATGGGGCTAAATTTGACTATGTACTTAACTATATGATCCACATGGTGAAAATTCTTTGCATAAAAAGTATAAGCATGTGGTACCCCTCCAATAAGCCTAAAAGAGTCCTCGATTCCTCCAGGGACATGCTGATATGTAGCATTATCATTATTCTATGTTAATTTAAGAGGTAAACACACATTTGACATTCATTTAAATAATATTTTATTTGTATTGGTGTCGAGATATATCCATACAATTATATCTATGTATTTATCTCTCTATATGTATTTATCTGTGTATTAACTATCTGTCTACCTATCATCTGTCTATCATCCTTATCATTGAAAATTGCATGATTATAACCCTGTTCCACTTATATACTGGCGTATTCTTTTCACTTTTAAGTTAATATTTTATTAATGGTTAAATCTTCACATGTCATAAATGCTGTTTATGTTGTCTCAATTTTTATTCATTTCTCAGTTTTTCTCATTCATCACTGATTAACACACACAATTTAAAATGTTTGTATGGTCCAAACAGTCAGTATTTTTCTTTATGGTTTTTCTGTTTTATGGTTAAAAGAGGTTTTGAGGCAAGAGTTTTCATTTTCAATAAACTTTTATTGAGCACTTGTCCTAGCTTAGGGTCAGAGAGAATCAATTAAGTGCTTGTCCTGCATGAAACTTCAGTCCAATTGTAGAGTTAGAAAAATAAATATACAGTCACACAACATTAAGAAATGTTTTATGAAGAGCAATCTACAATAAATACAAATTGATGCAGTGCAAAGTGAGAACATATGTGCTAAGAATAAAGGAATGTGTAATTAAATGGAATTTTTCAAGAAAGGGGAATTGAAGATAAATTGCACAAGGCTTTCAAAATTTTCATAATACTATTTTTAGTGATTCTTCTATGCATCTATGAATTATTCTACTTTATATATATTGGAACAAGATAAAATTTTTTGTATAAACTTTATATACTTTCTTATAGCAAATGAGGAGTTGATATGCTATAAACACTTAAGTATGAATGTTATTTCCAGCATCTTTTTATTAGAAAATGAAAGTGAGAGTTGGATATAGACAAGAAAGAAAAATTAAGTATTTCCTTTACTGGCCATGAATACACTTAATACCTTTCAATCTATTATTTCTGCCCATCTGCCACACACTACTTTAGAGGCTCAGATTCAGAAGTAAAGGTATTTAAGATAAAATTTATAGATGTGGTAATAGTATTATGAAGTAATCACAGAAACAAACACCACAACATAAGAAAAAAACTTAATTTCACATTTCAAAATGTACGTAATTGTGTTGTCATTATTTGTATTTGATGCTCATTTTGAATGAAAAAAATAACTTCAGTTGTGATAACTGTGTTAGTGAAAAGTTTTCAATACATTGTAGTTTTAACTTGATTTTATTTTGATGTCTTACACTGTCTTTGCTCTCTCTCTCCCTCCAATGGTCCCCAACACTCATTACTGATGCAAAATGAAATAGGAGGGGTGATGACATTGTGACAATGACTTATTTTAGTTGCTGTTTCTGCCGTGTGCTTTACATTCTAAATTTCCTTCACTTGTATTATGAATGGTCCACTTCAATACTCTAACTTTTATTCTTATTTGGAGTATCTTTATGCACATTTAACTTCCGTAAAGCTCAAGTGAACAGAACCAGCAAAACAAGGGTAAAAAAAACCAAAAAAACAAAATCAAGATAATGTAACTCCTTGAAACCTAAGAAATTAAAATCATGTTTTTCCCCTTTGGGGGCTAATAAAATCACTTCACAATAAAATACCTGGTAAACAATCATGTCAAGATAAAAATAATTATTCTAAATTTGTAGAAGTCATTTATTTTGAAAAAAATAAAAATTTTATCTTTCAAAATCCATAAACTACATTTTTTTGGCATCTTCCTCTAACGCAGAATGAAAAAGAGAGTCCGGAAGGAAGTCTACTTTTCTTTCTAACCCATAGTAAGCTGTTTTATTTCCCAACAATATTACCTATTTCTAAGGTGTATATCTATTATATCATAGCTTAGGCTTTTTGATAATTCTGTGCAAGCTTCTTATGTCTCTTCATATATTTCTTATTCATATAATACTTGTGCTTTAATGATGCCAATTTGACATGATTACAGTAAATGGGAAACATGGAACAGCCAAAATCTCTTACAATCAGATAAGGTAATAATTTACCTTCAGAAAACACAGTATTATAAAACATGGCTCACTGTCTAGTGTGTTCAGTTACCAGTGTGTTTTGTTTTAGAATGTAAAAAATGCATCTATAAGTGTGTGTGGTTTCACAAAATTGTTTTATCCACTTCATATTGTGTGTAAAATTCTAATGAAAAATCCATTTTAATTTAATTGTATGTGTTTTAAGATATTGTTCTCCTATTTATTTTGATTCAGGATGTTTCTTCTGAAAACTGTTTTCATTATGATACTGTCAATGAGATCAGATCTATTATGGAACATAATATTCCATTGTATCATGACGAGATAAAAATGAAGAACAAAATATCTAGTAATTTGACTGAATATTTCAAGTGTATAGTACTCATAAGAATAAACAGTGAAAGACCTCAATTTTAGAGTACTCAACTAAAACTATCTTGAAAGTATAACCAAGATCACAGTACTTTATTCTTAAAATTCTTCTGTACTATTTTGCCTGTTGTACCCAGAGAATATGATATCAAGTAGGATAAAGACCAAAAACTCAAAATAATTTTTAGCAAATAAAAATATGTTGTCCTTAAAAGCTTTTGAAGTATTTGAAAGAGGAAAGGACATGAAGTATCCTATAGGGGGTCATGAAACCATCAACTCACAAATTTATTGAAAAAATACTAAGTTATTATCACTTCCAACATTTCTATTTTGTTATAATTAATATATGAATGTCCCTCATTACCTATAAACATTGCTCACATCTTGAACTTTGGTCTCTTGTAAGATGGTGTATAATAATACAAACATCATTTATGGAGACAGAAGACTGACTTTCCAAGTAATAAATAAAAATAAATTTTATGAAAGTAATTCCAAATTTGGAATTTAATGTTAGTGAAGGATGTGTTTTGTATGAAGTTATAGAATTAATTGTGCTGGGTTTATTATACAGTGTAGTATACAAACAGAACCCTTACTAAAAATTTAAACACTTATACTTGACTTCTTCGTTTCTCGTAACTTGACTTCTTCATTTCTCATAACTACGCTCTTGAAATCAAAGTTCCATTTAAATGGAATTCCCTTCAGGTTCTAAAAAACAAAACTCTTTTTATTTTCCACCCATTTCCTCTCACTTTCTTTCACAGTCTTTATCTAGTTAATAGTTTCTACTTACCCTTCCAGTCTGGTGTTTTGGGATGGGTTACCTACTTCATAGTCCAAATCTGGGTCAGTTGCCATTCCCATTGCACCCTCTGGTGGTCATTTCCATATCCACCTTAGTTGATTATTTGAAGCTTATTCTGGGAATTCCATACTCTTTAACTTAGTGGCAGTCTCAGAAGAAAACAAACAAACAAACAAACAAACAATAAAATATGTTATCCAGGGAAGCCGGGATGGCTCAGTGGGTTAAGCGCTCACTTTGCAGCGCCGGGGACGGGGGATCAAATCCTGGCCCCGGCCCGTGTGGACCCATATGCTGAACTGGGGCGCTCCCCCAGTTCAGTTATCTCACTGTCTCTGTCTCTGTCTATCTCTCTCTTTGTAAAAAAAAAAAAAAAAAAAAAAATTTAAACATACGTTATCCAATTCTAGACAATAGAACCAAAGGCAAATTCTGTTGGAAGGTATTTAATAAAAGTTTGCTCATTGTCAGAATAGAGCCGTAGGAAAATGGTGCTTTGTTTTTTAAAATGTATAATTATTGTTGCTGTTGCTGCTGTTATTATTTTCTTATTAATACATTATTCCCAGGACTGCCATTACTATGTCTTTTAGTAGCTTGAGATGAAATCAACCAAAGATGGAAGAGTGAAGACATAAGAAATCAATTTTCTTTCCACATTGTGGCGCCAATGAATCAGCCACCTTTGAGGTTCATTCTAGCATTTAGCTTCCTTATTCAACCAGTGTCTGATTTGCTTACATGTTTGCAGAACCTTCTACCTTTTGAAGAGCCCAAATACCAATCTGAAAATTTCTTATGTTCTTTTTCTAGCTTTGCTTGTGTTGAAAGATATTTTCTCATGGCTTTCTTGCATTTCTTTACCCCTGGAATCCTATGTACATAAGCATTTATAGCCAATTTCTGTGTATGGAGAAATTCCAGAATACTTGTGTTTTTTTGTGGAATAAATTTGTTTTATACTAGGGAAATAAACAAAGATGGCTTTCCGTGAACTTCCAGAGATATTTGCTTACATCCCAGAATAAAGATAATGTTTCTTTTTTGTTTTGTTTTTTCTTTCTTTTCTTTTCTTTTTTTGGTCTGGAGGAAAGAATGCCTAAGTCATAAGCATCTCTGATTAAAATAAGAACTTTATCATTTTGAACTTGCTCTACTCTGATACATCCACTACATGTGAAGATAACTTCAGGTTCTCATTGTGTTGCCCTGAGGGAACTGATATATACAGAACCAAAATAATATACATGTAAAACAGTGATAAATGGTCTTGGTCTCTTACTAAGGAGTCTTAAATATTTTACCAGCCTACCAAACATATGTATTAAACATTGCAATTACTATCTCAACACTCAGTAGAATGAACTCATCCTGACAGTATGGTCTATGGCAAGATAATATGTTAGTTTGAGAGTAAGGTAAAATTACAGACTCCTCACGTTTTAGAATTGATGTCTTAAGGCTAGGGTATGGTCACATAACTGAAACGAACAGTGGACAACACTTGACCATATTTTCAACTGGAAATGTTAATATGATAAATAAGGTGCCATGCTAAATTTCCAGACATAGTAATTGCCTTTCCCAGCATCCACTGGTAGTTGTGTCAGCAGTGTCACCTGCCTGAACTGTGCCTGTTATTATTGTCAGTCATGGGATTTTACTAAAAAAAATCAGTCCCTATCACTCCCAAACTTTCTCCTTCTACTAGAGGATTTATTATTTTCCATAACTCTCACCACAGTCTGATTTATTCCATTGTTTATTTTCTTTCTCTCCACTCTGGAATATAACCAATGTGAGGGAAGGGGTTCTTGTTATTATTTGCTCTCTCAGCAAATTATAGACTCTCCAAAATGTTTGTGAGGGAATTAATATAAAGAACAAACTGTTATTGTCTTTTACTCTTTTACTCTTGAGTAAATTATTCATTGTGTGGAGTAAGTAGGATTTTTTAAAACTAATCATTTATAAATGAAATGTTTTTCCTTAAATATCTGGAGAGAAAGTGGAAATGTGATCCTGCAGAATAAAATACACAGACATATGTAATTTGTAAAAAAAAAAAAATTAGTAATAAATTGCCAGTTTGGCTAACAGATTTGTTAATTATCTAGCTACACAATGAATTATCCACAAACTTAATGGCTTTACACAATGTCTCATACAATTTCTGTGGGTGGAGAATCTTGAAGTAGTTTAGCTGAGTGGTTTTGATTCTGAAATTTTCTTAAGGTTGCTGTTAAGATTATGATAGCGACTCCCACCATTGAAGATTTGACTATAGCAGGAGGATCTGTTATCACAATGGACTCACTCCCAGAACTGATGAGTTGTTGGCAGGTTGTGGGCAGGAGTCCTCAATTTCTCACCACATGAACCTATGTTTATGGGAGTGGGAGATGGTTAATGACACAGCAGCTGAATACTGTCCCCAAAAGAATGACCCAATATAACAATGATGTTAACATGTCTTTTACGAGCTACCTTTGAAGTCACAGTAGCCTATAAGTTACAGTAGTCAGTTTGATTCCATGTTGGAAAGGGCCTTACTTTGGTCTGTACACAAGATGAGACTCACGAGGGGTAATAGTGGAGGTTGGCTACCACTGCAATAATGAAGTCTTGCAAGCCTTATCGTCTTGCAAGGAAATTATAGATCATTAAGGCAATTTTAATATCTGTAAAGAATTTTTATTAATTGACAAAAATAATATAATTTGACAGGCCAAATAAAATTGTGCATAATTTTGCAATATTATATGAAATTCAAAATTCCTCTAAGCATCATTTTTTCTTCACACTTATTTGAAAGAGCAGTTAGATATATTTTGAAAGATCTGACTCTAACATGGTAGTAAGATAAATTAATTATAGTAATAATTATTTTCATCTTTAGAATAGCTCTTCTTATCCAAAGAATGTCCAATACTTTTAATTTAATTAATATAGAGATTTAATTAGTAACATATTCCTGCCCTTTGTTATGGATGTTGGCAGGTTATATAACAAACTGATGGAAACCCAAAACTTCTTCTCAAACAATAAGTGCTCATGTTGTTATTTACTAATTTTAATCCCTAGCAGTTGTTTTCATTAAAGTAAGCTCTAGGGGAACCAAAGTGTATGACGATTCATTAGATGATATCTATATTTTGCACTTGGTCAAAGTACGTGTTGAAAAGAGACCATAAAGTGCATTGTATAGTACATGAAATTATAATGCAAATACATTTTTCTCAATATATAGAGGGACTCTGAGCAAAATATGTTAGAGAAGCATCTGCTTGAGCCAACCTTCCATCTCAGCAACAGTTATCTGCCGTTCTGAGCTCTTTTACATACTGTGTTACTTAGGCTATTGTTTCAACTGGGTTTTATAGGCTTAATTTTTCCAATTCTACCTACTGCCTAGTGAGTCTATTATAAAAGCCTCTTCGGCGTTTCCTTTTGATTCTCTGTTGTCGGATTTCTTAAATCTTTAATTTGTTGATATAATTCTGCATTTTTAGTGAAAATATTGCTCTGACCAGAATTTAAACTTGCTTCTATACTTATGCCTAATCTGACACATTATTCACAAAGCTATTCTTACTTGTTTTAAAGTGCATAAAAGTAAATGTTCTGAAATATTGTAAATATTTCAATGCCAATTAATTGTCTTAATTTTTACTACTGATAGAATATAAAACTCTGTGGTTTTAATAATTAAAAAACAAACAAATATTTCAGGCTATATTGAAATAAGACAGATAATTGGACCTTATTGTGTTACGTTTTTCTCTAATTGAATGGTTATTTTCATTTGGGTGAATGGCTTATGTGAGTTGCCAGTTACTTTATAGTAGATTTCTGATTTGTATCTCTTAGCTCTACATAATTTCATGAGGTTGAACTTAAAATTTCATGTGCTTCAAGATAAATGTGAATATAAAATTCCGAACACGAATGTTTAAGGCTTTGTTTTTTTTAACTTTTACATTATATCTAATGTCTAATTCACTGTCAGTGACTATTAGGTATCTTCTGGCACTATAATATTCCAGGTTTCTCCCTCCCACTGAAAATCTGTTTTCATATTATCCTCCCAAGATAGCTATCAGAATGCATTTTTCAAAGTTTAATTTTGTTGACTCTTTTCTCACAGATAGTTTGAATAAGATTTACTTATGATATAAAAGTACTTAAAATTTACCTTCTATTTTCATAGTTAACATTTTTTGGTATTAATCTTGTATACATGTAAGATGAACTAAAGTGTGATAAGAATGCCCCCAAAATAAAACTAGTGGAAGTGTGTGACTGGAAGCAATTAGAAAATGCCAAAGAACAAAGAGATTGGGAAGATAAGAGGTGAGAAAATCAAAATGAGTTAATTCATTCCTACTATGCAAGATGGCTTCGCATTCCCTTGAGTAGTAAATGTTTAAAACTTATTTTCTCTAGGATACTTTCATGAGTCCTCTTCTGGATCCTTCAATTGTTGCAACATGAACTATGTTATTCTTTCAGCCAGCCACTCCTGCTTTACACATATTTTAGCATCTCCTCCCTGTGGAGCAGACCATAGCCTCTTAACTGTTGAGGTCCTGTAACCCTGGCAGGTTGTAACTTGAGCTAACTTTTCTGGGGTGGTTGCATCATCTGGCCCCCCATATCACATATCTTTGGTCTACTGTTAGTGAGTTACTTTCAAGTTTTAGCCCTCCTTCCTGATGCCGTTTGTCATTGCTCTTATCCAGTTGAATCAGAATCTCATTCTTTGTGCTCTTCCAGCTACATAAAGTCCATAATAAGCTCTAAGAATGGCTTACTTGAAATCTCCTCTACTAAATTTAAGGTTAGAGAAAGAACCCCATCCTCATATCACCACTTCTTTTGGTGGAGAATGGGTTTAGAATTAAAATACTTCCTAAAAATCTGGCTCAAAAATCTTCCCTTAAAACCTACCCCCTCAAGCACTTACATTACAGACATGAGTAAGAGAACCATTTACCAGTCATCAGATTTAAAGCTCCATCTGGAACAGCAAATCTTTTGAGACAACACATTGTGTTTTATCACTCAGCTAAAAGTTTGAGTTTAAATTTTTGTTATAGCTATTCCATAGCAGGCATTGCCAAGGCGATGCAACAATGTACAAAAGGCCTCTTGGTCCCTGTTCTCATGGAGTTTAGTCTCTATGAGGGGTAATCAAGAAATTTATGACATTGGTTGGTAAAAATTACACAGATTTTGGGTGTATAATTCTACAACACATTGTGTATGTACTGCATTGTGTGCTCTCCACCCAGAGTCAGTTCTGTTTTCATCACCATGTATTTGATGGTCCCTCTTACCTCCCCCACCCCCACCCCTTACCCTCACTCAAGTAACCGCCGAACTATTGACTGTATGCATGAGCTTTTGTTTCTCTGTTACTTTCAGTTTTATATTCCACATATAAGTGGAATATATATAAGTGGAGTCAGAGCAAAGGGATTTCTGGGAGAAAAATATGAGGCTAGAGATTGTTACAGAGAAGAGAATATGCAGTGCCTGATAAATTATATTAAAGATTTAATTTGTAATCTTAAATGCATGACCAATCTACTAAAGGGTTCTAAACTAAGGATAGAAAAGGAGGATAAAAGTCATGTTTTGATAAGAGTATTTTGACTATAGCTTGGAAAGAGATCTTATGTGGAGAAGTGTACAGAACTGGATGACAAATTAAGGAATCAATTACAGCATTCCATGTGAGATTTGTTTTAACAGAATTGAGGAACATCTTTCACCTTTACCATGTAATTTATAACTTCACTATTTCACCATTATTTTCAGACTGCCTGGTAGCCTGGATGCTAGTTCAGTTATAGTTTTAACCAGGTTCAGAATACTTTATATAAAATAATAAAGTATAAATGGGGGCCACCAGTGAAAGCTTGTCTAATGGCAAATGCAGAAAGTTCCTCTGAGTCTACACTTTTCAAGTTGAAATATTGACTAAGATACTTTACTAAATTCAATATTATTTAATATTAAAGAGGTTCACGTTAGATAGCTTCTTACATGCAAATTAAAGGGGCTCTAACTTCATTGTTATGCCTCTATTACTAAATGCTTACACAATCTATAATAATGAAATAGAACTTCTTTATGCAAAACACATTGTACCTGTAGTGATATTCTGGGTAGTTTCCACCAACCAATCTTACTCCTCGCAGACAATGTTTTCTATGGTAGAGATGCTTTGTGTAATTGAGATAGGATGTAATCTACTCCTTATCTCACTTTATACTCCAACTTGATGATTTATTTTTAGATTGCAGACCCATGAAGTAGTATTACATCTTTACACCTTTGTAAGACCCTTGAGTTGGAAAAAGATTGTGCCCCTCCCATTCTCTTGGATTCAGATTTGTCATTCTTTAGCACTTATCTCGGATATTACCTTAACCAGGAAGCTCCATATTTTTTGTCACTATCCCAAATTCTGTTGCCCAAGGTGGGGTTAAATATCCTTCTGTTTTCTTAAAGATTTATTTTTTATTGTTTTTTGACAGAGAGAGAGACAGACAACGAGAAACAGAAAAGGGGGAGGGCCCAGAGTAGTCTCCATAGTTGACAGCATTATTTTCCCATATAACTTCACTCCACAGGTGGGCACAGGGCTTTTTAGGGCAGGAACTGGGCCAGGAGCCTCCCCCATAATCCCGGGCAAGAACTGAATGGGGGGCACACCCCAATTCAGTATATGGTTTCTCATGGGCCAGGACCGGGATTCGATCCTTAGGCTCCGGGGCTGCAAAGCAAGTGCTTAACCCACTGAGCCATCCCAGTTTCCTCCTGTTTTCTTTCCTAAAGCCTTGTGGAACTTCTGTCATTGTACTTGTCACACATAATTAGAATTTTCTTTTGTAATATCCAATTTTCCTACTATAAACTCTTTGGTGTGCTTGCTTTTAATTCACTTGTGCCTGCCTAGAACTTAGTACATTAATATATGATAAATTCTTCAGAAATATTTGTTAGAGTAATCTAAGCTGACATCCCATAAAGTTTTTCAGGAGGCTTCTCAATGAAAACATTTCTTTGACAAATATGTCTCATTATGTGTATCTTGGCCCTCATGGATATTGTTGAAAGCAATCTTTCATCCTGGACGTGCACCTTGTTTTCAATGCTAATTAGATTGAATCAGTTAATAAGATTGCCATGGCATATTTATGATACAATAGTGGAAATAAATTATTACTTTAGTAGATATATTTCAAATTAATCTTATATTTTCTTTACTGTGTTCATCCTCAGATATGCCAAAGAAGGCAAGTGAGTATTCAAATTTTTCAGATGGCACTTTAGGAGCAATTTTAAAGTGTGACTTGCTAAAATAATATGCATTCATCTTTTTCCTCTTATCTCAGAGCTCAAAATAATAATTTACTGTATTGAGTCCTTAGGAGCTAGCACTATGGAAATGCATAAAAATAAGGAAAATAACACTTTTTCTAAAAATTTGCTCTTTGCTAAAGTTTAAATTATTTTAAAATTATGAATGTATGTTTTGAACAATTAGTCACAATTCTGTTAACATCTTGTTCATTTTAAAATTGCCTCTTTAAATATATTGTTATTTTATTCAGAATAATATTTTGAGTATTTTTGGATGTTGTCCTGCACTGTGCTCTGAACTGAGGCTACAAAGATATGACACAGTCTCTACTGACCTGAAGTTTTTATTCTAATTGGAGAGACATATAAAATATGATTAGAATTAAGGGCAGTAAGTACTTGTATTGGGATAAAAGGGTTGACACTAGGTTTCCATATAAACTTAAGGTAAGATAAAAAATATTACTTCTTGAGTAATAAATTTACCAAGAAACATTGGTCCCTAAGCCTGAAGGCATAAGCAACAGCTCACTAATTGTTAATATTAGAAATAAAGAAGGAAGGGGCGACTCTGAAGAGGAATTGCCTAATGAAAAAAATTAAGATACAAGAGGATCACAGAAGCAAATGTAGGCATCTGAATTAAAGTTATCCTTGGGAATAGGAATCTTAGACAAATTGTTTTTTTATTCTAGTTCTACTGCTAAGTGTGATTATATTGTTAAAAGTTGTACAAGAAGTTAAAGCCAAATAACTTCCTAGAATCCATTAATATTCAAGACCACATCCTTTATGGATATAGAAGCCATTAAACATTATTGTTCTATGATAACAAAGCAAGCTTTAATTATGATCTGTCTTTTCTTATAGAACTACTACAGGACAAAAAAATAAATAAATAAGAAAAGAAAAAAAAATGTGGCTGGTAAACCAAGGTAGACATTGCCATCTCTACAAGAATTACAGCTTTTTTTATGTATGTTAACAAGTGACATTCTGGTATAAACTCCTTGACTGTAAATCTCCAACTAGGAATGCATGGCTCCAAAATGTTCTAAAGAAACCAAGGTTCAGCTCCTGTAAGACTGGAGACCATGGAAAATTTGACAACATAGAAGAAATTCTAGGTGGTAGAGGTTTAGGCAGAATTTGGCAGTGAGAACCTGAGTGTATTTCCTGGATTCACCTCTTATTCTCTATGTAACATTGGGAGATTTACTTTCTCTACTTCAGTTTATCTGTATAGTGAAAACAATTACATTATATACCTGATAGAACTGTTGTGAAGATATGCACCTCTTTTAAGAAGAATGAGGTTTAAGATAAAGAATAGTGTTTATAACCATCACTGATAAACCAGAGCAGATGGTTCTAAGAACAAGTTAAGACTTTCAGAAAAATTACAAGAATGGCTCCATGACTACCACAGTCAGGAAGTTGAGGAATCAATAAGCCATTGCTAGAGCTATTTTCTCCAAAAATATACCACTGTCACTTCTGCCCATGGATCAGGGACCTAATGTTCCATCTTTGTTTCTAAAACAACACACTCTTTGTTAGATGATTAATTGTAAATGGATGGCTCATGTAGTGTGTAGTGATGGCATTCTCTCTTTTTATAATTCAGATTTTGTGAGATGGCATCTGATTGACAGATCCTCAATAACATTCAAAACCTCAATCACAAGGGAGTCTGGGGAATAAAATTTAACTTCTTAGGCTCTATAGCACAGGGAGCAAGATATAGCTTGCTACAGTGTTTGAGTATACCAATCTACTATAGTAGATAATACCTTTCTGCCTTTTAATCTTTAAATGTATACAGATTGGGCAATAAAAAGAGGTCTTCTAAGAGTGGATGCACATAAATTAAATTTTTAAAAGGACATGAAAAAACAAACAACAACCCTGACTTGAGTCCCCAGGGCAAAAAAAAAAAAAAAAAAAGGGTTAGGCGACCCCAGACAAGGAAAAACAAAAACAAAAAACAAAAAACCAACAATAAAGTTGCTGAATCACAATTTTGTGGTATGTTTTATTTATTTCCATGCTAGTTCTGTTTGTATGACTAGAGAGCATAATTTGAAACATAAAATGATGAAATGAGCTTGGAATTGTGTGAAAAAACCAAGGCTTAATGAGCTGTATAGCCATAGTAAGAACATGAATTTCACCCTTTAGTCATTAAATAACTACTGGAGTTATTTTAAGTTGAGAGCAACTGATCATATTTGCATATGTAGAAGAACAGTCCACAGTTGTATGAAACATGTATTCAGGCAGAAGGTGGGCAAAGAGATGGACAGGGAGATAAGGTGGGTATTTGCAAATCAGTAAATATAAAAATGATAAGAATATGAGGAAATGTAGCAATTTTAATGGGTAGAGGATACTGCATATATTTAGTATTATAATTAGGTATCTATAAATGCTTACATGATGGAGGAACTGGAAGTAGATGATTTCAAGTTTAGGAAAACATTTGGAAGCTTTTATAGCTATAGGGACAAGATTGGAGAGAATACAATGAGTTTAATTCCAGACATTTAATACACTGACCTGCCTGAAGATCTTCCATTAAGAAATATTTCACATACAGTTAAGTAAATGGGCAACCGGTAACTGAGGGAAAGATCTGTTTCATAAGTATTTGTGAGTCTTTCAATATAAGTAGTGAATAGTGCCATTGTTATAGGGAAGGTATTAGATGTAAAGCTACTATACAGGAGGAACAAATAACCAGGGGTTAGAACTCTCCACAAAGCCAGCTTTTCAGTTTAGTAATAATAATAATAATAATAATAATAATAATAATAATAAAAAGACTGCAAAAATGTGACCAAAGCTGTAGGAGAAAATATGAGAATGCACAGGGAGGAAAAGTCAGATGAGGCCACAGTGAGGAGGCAGCCAAATGCAGGCAAGGGAGAAAGGCCTCACAGAATGTAAACCTGCCAACACCTTGATTTTGGATTTCTAACCTCCAGAATGGCAAGAAAACAATTTTCTGTTTTTTAAGGCAGCCAGTCTGTGCTGGTATTTCATTATGACAACCTTAGCAAACTAATACAGAGAGGCTAAGGAGAACAGCTGAAAAGCACAGGACAGTACACATCATAACAACCCTGTGTATCACGCTATCTTTGTATCCTGATTTAAAAGATTTGTTTTTATTGTTTTGACAGAGACAGAGAGGAGGGGGAGGGCCCAGAGCAGTCTCCATAGTTGCACATCATCAGTTCTCCACATAGTTTCATTCTGCACAGGTGTGCAGGGAAGGGGTGGGGTGCAGGGCGAGAAATGGACAAAGGGCCTCCCGCATGGGAAGTGTGCCTGGGGTGGGAGCCAAACTGGGCGCCTCCCACATAGGATGCTCACCCTGGTGAGAACCAAACTGAGGGCGCACCCCAGTTTAGAATATGGGTCCGCAGAGGCCAGACCGGGATAGGATCCATGGACCCCAGGTCTACAAGGTGAGCACTCAACCTGCTGAGCCACCCAGCATCCCCTGGATCCTGATTTTAAAGACAAGAAAACTAGGAGCTCTGATAGGTTGAGCTATCACAGGCAGTTATGGCTTCCAAGTCCCTGCCTTAATCACTATATGCTAACTCCTGATTACTAAACTGTAGGATTATTAAAGGTTGGTGGGGTAACAGTCTTCTGTTGCTACCCCTTTCACCATTTTCATTTAAAACTCGGACTATGACAAGGAATATGGTAAATGCAGAATGGTAGTGGTAATATAGAGCATCAGATTTCTGTATGTATATGTGTGTTTGATATCTAAACCCTCCAGAATGCATTTCCAAACTGATTAAACTGTTTTCAAGCATTTGAAATATCAGCATTACATTAATGTTAGGCTTGTTTTATGATCCTTTATTTTGTAAGTGCTATGGTAGTATGAATTTATTTAAATTAAAATTTTGTGTGTGTGTATGAAAATTTCATTGTAGCCCATATAAGATTCCTGAAATTAGATATAGTATAGGGTAAAAATTATGTTTACATTGTGCCAAAAGGGATTGTTGTCATTCCTTTCCATAGCTAATTAGATTATCTACTCTTTGGCTTCCTTAGACACATCTGACTAAAATTAATCAGCTTTAGTTTTGCCAAAATAACTAGTTTTTAAAGGGAAAACTACTAAACTGGTAGGGATTATGTAAAGAAAACAACTAGCTGACTACCCAGCTTTTCTACATCCGATCTAAGAATTTGGATGGTTTACAGACAGGGCACCAGTTGGAAGTGTTGAAGTCGTAATCATGCCCATAGCATACCATCTGCACCTACTCTTCTGTGAGTTCCCATACTTATTCAGGGTCTCCTAAATTATGCTTGAGTGGTAGTTTTATTACTAATAATTTCAATAACTTGACCATCAGAATTTAAAGCATTAAATGAGATATCTAAAAATATACTGAATTCTGCCAGATAAGTATAAATAAATTTCTATTGCGTGATATGCTGTGCATATTAATGACAACTTCTTCAAAGTACTTGCTCCTATGACATCACTGCTATCGTAAGGCTATTACTTTATAAATTGTGCTTTTGAACAAATGAGCAGCTTACTAAGTAAATAATTTTGATTACTTCATCAAAATTTTTTTTTTCCTGTTGAATCTCTCCTCTACCAGCAGGTAATTTGCAATACCGGTATATCCTCACTATCCTGCTTTCATTTAAAACTTTCAGACTCTGGGGATTTCTGATAACTCTATAGTAACCTTGAGATGAAAGCTCAAATAGTCTTTCATGTCTTAGGATCCTGAAGATGTATCACCTTTTTAATAGGATATCTTGTAGTTTTGCACAATTCATGGCTCACATAAGACTTTAACAAGGCAAAATGCAATAGTTTATATGATGTTTTGCTGGTATTCTGCATATTAATTGTCTATTATATTTTATGCCTTGATTACAATATTTTTAAAAATGATTCACTTTTAAGTTTTAGGACCATAATACCAAGAGTGACACTGAAATCTACATGCTGTAGCTCTTTCATATTTGAATACTCTAATCCTTTTTCAGTTTATATTACAAAATGGAGGCATTTCTTGATGCTATACAATTATAAGATGTTAATGAAGTCCCATTTTCAACAGAGCTTCACAATCTTAAATATTAGTAGAAAAAACAATACTTTTAATAATCTTACTCTGGGTCCACCTTGAATATAAACATCACTTAAAAGCAAAGCTCATGCTGCTGAGTAAACTATGAATTTTACTTAGTAAGCTATTGTTACCTCTCCTCAATTTTTAATCACAGTATGATGCAAATATATAATTACTCAATAAAAGATAAATAATAGTTGTATTGATGTCTCATCTCTTGTTTTGAATTTAAGGGGAAAATAGCAAAGTGGTGATTTAAAAATATCAGTAAAATGATTTTTAAAGTAATCAATTCATTAACAATAAATTTTAAGTTTTCCATAATCTAATTTTATTAGTTCTGTAAGTAAAATTTACTAGTCTGTGAATTAAGTAACTATTCCTTCTTAATCATTTTCTTAGTTTCTATTAATGGGCACTGTGTAGAAATAGTGTTAAATTCATAATCATCTGTTTTGCTTTAAGCCAGCATTTTCTAGGGTGAATACGTTTACTTTTAAGTTTTGTGGACTTCAGTTCTCAGATAAACTTATCTGTCATAACAGGAAATAGAAAGATGTTAAATAAAGGCTAATTAAAAAAAAATTAAATTAAATTGCAAGGCAATTTAAAAAAAATAGGGAACATAGTTCTGTAGATGTATGTAATTCAGCCTTCACGGAATAATATTTAAGCACATTTTCTAGGTCAACCAATGGAACTGAATCCATCCAAATGACTAGTTAATCCATTCTTTATCTGCTATTAAAGCATAACACTGTGATTGCTTTATCTTTTGAAAGTAAAGACAATCATAAACATAAAAGATACAGGGAATTTGAAAGTAGACAGTAAAAAAGAATCAGTGAATATACTTATGGTTCACCATTTATGCAGATGTTTGACCTTTTTTTCTTTCTTCAAATGGTTGTATTGTTAAGTAGAGATGGCCTAAGATGGCATGATTATATGATTATGTGTGAGAAGTGAACAAATGTTCAGCTCCAAAGGCATTGCTGTCTTTATTCCCCTGTTTTGGCATATAAAAGCACATTTTGACCTTAGTACAATTTGTGATAATAGTATATTGAAAATAGAAGTAATGTTTGAGCTTAACATGCCAAGATATAACTCCAAGCCATGTCATGTTAAAAGTAACTATTTTTAAATTTAATATAAAAAAACAACAACAACACATTTATTGTATTGGGGAAATTTGTTGTTATATCAGTAAAGTGGTATCTCTATTTTATTTATCTAATATATTTTGTCAGGCTAGTTTTATAGATCATTGCAGGAAAATTCATTGAGTTCCTTTGGGAAATATAAAGGAAAATTCAACTCAAAAATCTGATACATTTGTTTTAAATTTGTTTTAAAGCAGTTGGTCTCCACCCGGGGTGGTTATTCCCTCCAGGGGATATTTTGCTATGTCTGGAAATATTGTCAGTTTTCAAAACTAGGGAGGTGTTACTGGTATTTAGTAGGTAGCAGCCAGGAATGCTAATCAATATCCTACTGTGCAAAGAACAGTCTTCCAAAACTTATTCAGCCCAAGTGGTTGGGAAGCTCTGTTCAAGGGAATAAAAAATAGAGATGCTGTTTACCTGCTCAAAAAAAAAGTTACTATGTGAAATGTAAAGTCTTGTCTCCCCTAATTGTTGTCAATGTACTCAGATAACTACATAATTTCTAAATCAAAACTATATCCTTGTCAAATCTGGGTAGATCTGTGCTGAGGAAACAAGTGATTATATGATTCTTTGCTCTGTGACCAAAGTATGATTTAGTGGCAAGTTTAAAAAATTATGAAATACGGTTGCCAGCCAAAGGTAAAAGAAGGGTTACTTATAAAGAGACCATTGTTTATGATTTGGTCAGGTAGGAAGGGTGTAATGTAAGTGGGAGAAGGAAAAAAGTAGAGAAACAATATATTCGAGAGGCATATCCTTAACATTTTGAAATAGATGACAATGATGGCAAGTAGGCCCATCTATAAGGTCCTGTCTGGAATAAGAGTGAAGATAAAATAACCTGATGGTATCATGATTCAACATCATGACCCATAATGTTCTACGCAGGCAGTAAAAGGATTAGAATCTACTGGCTAATATAGATATGCTTTGGGAAGTGAAGGGGAATGAATATATCAATTATTACTATCAGTATTCTAACCACACCTCACGGAAGCACTAGTGTAAATGGTGCCAAAGAATATACTTAGTCAAGGTTAGGTGCTTTAACCTTGATGGACTGGATAAGATAATGAAGCAAGCATCCATTTGTATATTAGATATTTTTTTAGGCTGAATATTATTACAGGTTCTTCTCTCCTTAAAAGTAATAGGAAAGTTCACATGAAAGCTTTTAGTTTTCAAAATGTTACATCTCTGTTCTCTAAATAAAAAAAAAGAAAATATCACTGGTCAAGTTGACCCAATTAGCAGAATGTTTCAAATTTACCAAGTTGTCTTTCTAAATAACACTACCAAGAAATCAAAGATAATGAGGCATTCAAACTACTGACTGAATCTTCATAAAAATCAATTCATTATAAATTAACCTTCTACTGTGGAGGGAGCATCAGAGCCCAATTCGTGGGTGAGTGACATATGCAGTCACATGGATTCTGAGTGATTTAATACCCTGCTGTTGTCTTAAAATCTGTAATGATTTTCCACAAGGAGCTCAGCATTTTCACTTTCCCTTGGGCCCTGCGTGAATGTATGTGTAAATGTATGTATGCATGTATGTATGTATGTATGTGTGTGTGTATAGCCAGTTCCAAGGGACCAGCCATGGGGAAAGGAACCAGTGAAGTGCTGGCTCGTCCTGATGGACAGGCACCAGTAGAAAAGCACGCTTAGGGAGAAGTCTGTATCTTGTTGGCAGAGAGGGGCTACTGTAGCTAGTATAACATTCATCCTTTTAAAACATTTAGGGTTCTTAACCCCAGTACTACTGACATTTTAGAACCCAAGATTCCCTTTTGAGTGGGCTTTTCCAAACATTGCAGGATGTTTAGAAACATCCCTGGCATTTTCATGTTTTACGCAAGCAGCCACAGCCTCCCCATACTTTGCAACTTGTGACAACCAAAAAAAAAAAAATGTATATACACACACACACACACACACACACACATCCATATATGTATATATACACACATACATACTTAGATACATACATGTGTACATATTTACATACATGCATATGAATTTGGAGAGCAAAATTGCTACGGGTTGTGAAGTAAGACCTCTCTATTTCTCTTACTCTCAGGCAGGAAAGAAGGCCAGGTACACAGCAGAACTGCTACTTCCTCCATGTAAGTATGTCAATGTTGCAATTTATCATCCAACCCAAACAATGTCTTAGAACTAAAAGGGATGCTATTACCACTTACTCTGGGAAACAGATTTAAACCAGTACGATGCCAACAAGGGGGAGGGGAAATTAGTCACATTACCTATGAGCTACCAACAACCAAAGATGGTCTGAGAAAGCCTTTTACACTGAGGTTACAGTGACTAAATCTAAACTGAGTGAAAGAAGCAATTTACAAGTGGTCCTTGATGCCCATACATTCAGTAAATGGGTCTTTTTTAAATTTCAAAGTAATAGAGTGCTTAATTTAATTGCAATGAATTAGAGAGTTAAAGAATAATGGGAAGTTATCTTCACATTCTTGACATTACACATAGCTTGTAGAAGCCATTCCAGTACGATGGAATTGGAAATCTCACAAGATATGCCCAGAATTCACCTAATTCCCTGATACCCACACTTGGCTAATCTGCTTTCTTCAGCAGCACATCTGCCTTCAATTATTTTAGACTCTTTGCAAGGTTAGTAGCAACTTTGGACGCAGTTTTCTTGTAATGCTTTTCACCCTACTCATTGGCAATGTTATCTGTTCCTGTTTTTTCCCAAAGATTCTAATTTCTAGGGCTTAATCATCACCTTTTCCACCTCTCATAGCTTTGAGAGCTAGATAGCATTGCTAGCAAATGCATGGTGCTGAAAATGTTACTAATTTCCAATATATCTAATATATAATAAAGTATTTAGCGTTTTTTATTTGTTTGTTTGTTTTTGTAGGCCTTAGAGCACTCCCCCCACCTTTTTTATTGTTAAATTTATTGGGGTGACATTGATTGAAATCCAAGAACTATGTAGTTTGATAAAGCAAATAACTGCATAGACTGAGAGCAATGATAAAGCAGTGAAAATGTTATAAAATATAATGTTAAAGATCAGTTTACCTTTATTGCATATCTTCCCTGCTTCAACCATTCAAAGAACGGAAGAAATTCTTTTTCACCCAAACAGTTCTTTATGCTGGACAGTATAGAGCAACTTCAGGTTTTTCCACTAGTGAGAAAACAGTGTGATAGTGTTCTTTTTAATAATATTATCTTAACATTTTATATCAATTCAAATATCTCTTAAAGGGTTTTCATAATTTTTATTATAAATAAAATTATCTTTGTGTTTTTACAACAGTAGTACAATTACTTTTAGCCTACTGTAATTTTGCTTTTTGTGTGTGTTTTGTGTTGTATCACACTGTAGTTTGTACTAAAACTATAATTTGTAATTTCTATTTTGTTATTCAGGATGATGGTGTTTTCATATTTGAAGTTGTAATTAAGTTAAATCTTGACAGTAGTCGTTTTTTTTATTTTGTCCTTTATTTAATTTTAAATGATATTTATCAAATGGTCTAAAACAGACTTTATTTAATTTCATAGAGCAACCTTGCTTTCTTTAACAGGAGAGGTGACAATAAATAATCTGTGATAGTCTGACTCGATCACTAGAGTAAAAAAAAACACATTTTTATCACACGCTAGATTGACTGATCTCATTTCTAATTAATAGCCATGAAACCCAAGTGGGCCTTTTTTATTTTTTTAATCATGGAGCAATCCTATTCTATTTGCTCAAGTTCATTCATAGTGACAATTCCATATCTCTTCCAAGTTTTACTTCAATATTTTAAATTTATCTCTACCCATTTCCAAGTACTCTCTACCTTCCTCCTTTTATTTATTTATTTATTTATTTACTTACTTACTTACTTACTTGCTTTGGTTTGTTGTTATGGTTTCACTTGTAGGGAACATTTGGCTGCTCCTCACCCTCAAATGTTTTGTAGAATATTTATATGAACGATGTGACAATTCCCTTTAAAATAATTCATGCCTCAAATAACTGGAATTGTATGTTTCCTACTATTTGCATGATGTTTGGGAAAGTGGACATGGAAGGGGGCAGGTAGACTTCAAGATTTGCAAATTAATGCCTCCATCTCTGTTGCTGCTGGACTGTCTCAGTAATTCCTGAGACCTCTTTGTAGCTCACTGGTCTCTCTTCACACCACACTTGGTTAAAGATGGCTTCTTTGTCTAGCCCTGAGTTACCCAATGGATAAATTTGCTGGCACATTTTGAGGCTTTCCACTTCCAGGCAACACGAGTATTTTGTGAACCTTCTTTCTCTAGCCTACCCAGCGTCCCCCTTATGGTTGGTCTTGGATCTATTCCCAGCAGATTTGAGCAAGGGACTTTCTTTATGGAAAATAAGTTTTTTTACTGGCTTTTTCTGAGATATGCCACTGTTAAAGACTTCGGACTCTTCGTTCCTGCTTTGGTCACACAAGGCTGTGCTAATATGAGGGGAAGTGTCATGCATTACAAATAATAACAATTATAAGTATGTTCTATACCTTTCGTTTTGCTGAAAATGCAGCACAGCTTATAAGGATTTAGTTTTCTTTCACTTATTCTATGTTGGTTAAAGGAGGAGCTAGAAAGCATCGGAAACAAATTTCTGGTATATGCACACCAGAAATCCCCTCATTGGCTTCTTTTAAAGTCAATCATATCATTCAATTTTTATATCAATAAATGTAAATACCATATTCATTGTGAGAGTAAATGTAATCTACCTCTCTCTTTCTTTCTCTTTCTCTCCCACCCACCCACTTTCTCAAGGATGGCAGCCACATTGCAAAGAATAATGAGGAGTTTATGAAAAATGAGATAATAAATATTAACGGTGTGGGTATATCAAAAAATAAATCTAGTAAGTTAAAAATACAATAGATTTAAATGTCATTGGAGTGAGTTATTAAACCAGATGAATCTAAGCATTATATTTTAGTTATGGAGAAATAATTTTTCGATATTCTCTGGTTAGTAGGTATTATAAAATTATTTTTTATCGTGTGTACCTTTTTAAATGTTTTCTAATTTGGTTTTAACTTAAAATGTCATCTAAGTTAACTTATTAAACATGTATTTGGAAGTCAGTATGAAAATTACTGATGTAGGTACACTGAATATCAACAAACTAAGCCAATCCTCAAAATTAATTACTAATATGAAAATGTATACAGTATGTAGAAAATACTATATGGATTATTTTCTCACTGTACCTATTCTAGGTAATTTAAATTATTTAAAGGAATAGTTTTTATTACTAGAATTCTTATTAAACTACTGAATCTAAAATTTTTCTTCTGTATACTATAAACAAGGTTCAGATTTGCCAATATTTTGGTCCAAATGATTGTAGATTTTATTTGCTTTATTTTCTTAATCAATTGCTGGCATATGTACTGTTTTGAGAAAGTATGCCACAAAGTATGCACCCAATAAATATTACAGATTCTCAGTCTCATATCTAAAATCTTTGAGACCAAATGTGTTTCAGAACTCAGATTTTCCATACAATTGAAAAATAATAGGTACAGAGATGGCGCATCACCTAACACATTAGTAAGATCTTGGCCGTACACAGTAATATTTCTGGAATAAAATGGATGAAACACACATACATTAGTTGGAAGTAAAACAGCGACAACACCCGAAACAAAACTTCCAAAATAGCCTATGATCATTCCTACCAGATTCTGTCATTCAAGAAGAGAAAATAAATTAATAAATCATTTTTACGCCACCTCAGGAATTTGAGAAATAATGCTGTCAAATTATTTTGAAATACATTATAGAGAAATTAAATATTTTCTTTCCTCTGTTAATTGATTCATTATGCAATTAAATGCTTATCATGTATCAGTTGTGGTGTTAGGCACACAATACATGGTAGAAAGATTTTCTGACACTTTTTGGAATGTCCCACATGCCTTTTAGATCAAAGTTCTGTGTAGCTGCAAATAAAATTTGAGTAGTATATTGGGAAAGAGTCAAATTAAATTCAATTTATGGAAGAAGGAATATTCAATATAAAATAGTTATTTGTCATTTTATGCTTTCTAATTTTCTCATAAGTTCAAAAAAATCTATGTCCATTAATATTGCAATTTCTAATTATCTATTATTTTCTTGCCAGAAAAAGAACTAACTTTTTTCATGTGGAATCTACTTGACAGTTAGCAAATTAAGTGCTTAGATTTGAAAAGAGCATCTGTTCATTTTTCCAAAACAAATTTATAGATGTAACTCATGTGAATTTTCCTCTCATACAACAGTTCCATTGTGATATCTTATACATTTGCATTGTGATAGCTTATACATTGTGGTTATATATTTTTGTGTTGTTTTTGTTTATTTATTTTTATTTTTTTATATTTATTTATTTATTTATTTTTGACAGAGAGAGAGTGATGCAGAGACAGAGACAGAGAGAGAACTGAACTGGGGGAGCTAGCTCCCAGTTCAGCATATGGTTCCGCACGGGCCAGGCCGGGATTTGATCCCCAGTCCCTGGCGCTGCAAAGTGAGTGCTTAACCCACTGAGCCATCCCGGCTTCCCCTGTGTTGTTTTTTACATACATTCTGATTTTTAAAATAAAGTTAGTTTAAATAGATTTTCTTACAATACTGTTCACACAATATTTGTTTAAAAAATATCTATATATCATGTTTTAGGATTTCTCTTATTTTGAACCAGAAAGTAACAACATACTTAAAAGTGTATATAAGGGGGCAATGTTGGACCTTTATATATTTTTTGGAGTGATTACAGTTAAATTAATCCTTAAAGCTCTTGTACTTTCCTTTGAATTGCAATGTCTTAGAATAGTTTGATTTGCTTACAAGTAATTGGTGTTTGTAAGAATCCTTAACAAAATAAATTCCACAGCTTATCCAAAGGGAGATTCTCATCCATGTTACTTTTAAAAAGTGACTTGTTTGATGTGTGCACTAATTAACACAAAAATAATAATGATGATTATAATAATATCAATGACACATAAGAGGCCTTCAGTAGATATTTGTCTAGATTAATATGGATTAGCTCTCATTTTTATAACTTCCAATTTTAGTCACTTACACATTCAGTATTTAACATTAATATAAATATGTATAGTATAATGAGTCTCCACAAATTATTAGTTGTATTTTAACATGTTTTACTGATGTATCCCATAGTGAAAGTATATAGCAGGTTTGCCTTAAGAAATTCAGAAATATTGACCAGTGGAATCTCATTCATGAGTCTTCTTGAATGGTTAGAAAAGACAACCCTGGGATTACTAACAGAAAATATTTAGTATTTCTATATATAGGAAATGCAATAGTGTCAAAGACTTTTCAAAATGTTTGTATGTGTGTGTGGTGTTATTCATTCAAAAAGATACTGCCTTCTTGAAATCCAGTATAATCTATAATTGAACCATACCCTGAATTCATGATTTGTGAATAGCTCCTCATCCTATTCACCCACAAAGAGATGTGTTTGGAGATAACGTGAATGCCAATATACTGATTTTGACTTATTACAACCTTTCAAATAAAATAGGATTCTATGGGTCAGGCTAGTATAAATGTACAAATTAATTTTAAATTGAGAGAAAAGAAAGTTCTTTCTCAAAATAGGATGATAAGTAAGAAGAAGAAACAATTGAAATAGTAAATCTCCATTTGGCAATCATCATAGTATAATAATAAATAACCCAAACATCAATGGATACTACAACTATTATTTAAATGTTAGATGAGCATTGGAATATTGCATAGTTTTAAAGTACTTCCCAGCATAATTCATATTTAAAGTGTAAAAGAGTAACACGCAACCATAACATAGTGAACAAAGTTAATATTCCCCAGAATGTAATAGATTGACATGCAATGAGAACATAGCAACACTTCTATGATATTCCTGCCAAATATCATAACCTGAGTTTAATCATGAGGAGCATCAGACAAACTCAAATTGAGGAATATTTTACAAAATAACTGGTCTTCAAAAATTTAAGGTCATGAAAATCAAAGAAGCTCCGAGGAATTATCTCAAAATAAGGAAGACTAAAAGAACATGTTGATCCATACAAGACATAATTAAAGATTGAGTTTATTCCCCCAAAGGGAATTATTGGGACAGTTGGTGAACTTCTAAAGGAGGTCTTAATGAAGAGTTTATTGGACTATTTTGCACTATTGTTGCAATGTTTTATTAAATTTGTAATTACCTCAAAACAGATGGAAAAATATTGTACTGATATGCCTACTAATATACAGTTACTCCTAGCCCCTTGGATAATTTATCATGGAATTAAATTATAACAACTAGGGACTGACGGTTAATTATCTTTCAATCCTTAGCTATGTATTCTTCTGTTCTGACATTAAGTAAGTGTTCTAATTTCTTGACTAAATTAACAGGCATGATGATTGGGAAACATTAGAATTTTTTTTATGGCCAACTACACAGCTAAATATCAAAGGAAAATATATTAAATTCACTTATGCCAAGAAATTTTTAATATAATAGTGCACAAGCTGTATCAAAATTCTATCAAAATATTTGTTTATTATATATGAAAGATACTTGATTATTTTTTCATTTAAAATTATTAAAGATTCAAGCATCATCAGCAAAATAACTTATCATGACAACATTCCTTTTAAAATCATGGAGTATATTTTAGGTACCACATGTGTAGTAGAGTCTGAGACAGATAATGATATAGTATCATTGCTTTAATTTTGATGGTGAGATAAGAGAGGTTATCTAACAAACTTAAAGTCATCTCTTATGATATATACATAAAACCTTTCCTCACATGTCCAATTCTTTATTTATCAACTTTAAAATAAACGTAAAATTACAAGTGATTTGCCATATTGTTTTTTTCTTGAACATAGTTATAGAGATCTATAACAACTTAAAAAAAAAGACTCAGCAAATTATAAGTGTGTGTGTTTATTATATGATAAGCTTCACCCCATGAAATTTTACTCAGATCACAATGAAATCCAGTTTATTCACCATGTCAGGAGAAGAAATTACCACTAAGCAGTTTGAATGTTGTGTTCATTCAAATTTAATATGTTTGAAAAGAAAAGGAAAACGATTTTCTATGCCGTTGTATTTTTTCAATTTCAGTAAAACAAAATTAGATTATATTAGTTATATAAAAACACCTGTGTTCTGGTATATAAGTCTTGTTTTCAAGCTTAAGAATAGGTGGAAAGTTACATAATATCATTATCTTGTACACTATACCAAAAATTGTAAACAAAAAGATATGTGGCAGTTTATTTTAGCAATCTGAATTGCTTACTTCTTATTAAAGCCAAGATGAACATCTGGCAAAGGAAATTCGTAGTCACAAATTCTAGTTATTGTTTCCATTACTTTCATAAATATATATTAAGGAAATGTAAGGTATTTATTTAGAAAGTATCTCCATTATCAACAATGACAAGTATTGTGTGTTATTTTAAAATCTGTATATAGTCATAGTAATGGGCTTCCACGATAAAGACAATGTTATAATTTGACTAAACTATTTCACTTTCATTTGTTTGATGTTTGTTTGTATCTGTGCACTTAGAAAGACTTCATTCCATCAGTGCCCTATCAACTAGATGGAGCCAAGTGGCAAGTTCTGGGCAGAAATTCTGTAGTGTACTTGTATTCATGGACCTAAAGTATTACACATTCTTTAACTTTATCCCTTTGCTTTCAATGGCAAGAGCCAGAGTGGCCATAGAGCAAATAAATAGAAAGAATTTCCTTTAATTTACCCCTTAAAGGACAGTAGCCCAGGAAAAATTATCTGGCCAAGAACACCCCTACTGCACTGAAAAATAAACTTAAATAATGTTAATTCATCAGTGTTTGAGATTGTTTGTTGTAACGGCTCATCTATCTGACTGGTACAACTTTGTATTTGAATCATAAGGTTATCTGGAGACAAACAATGTGTATGTGTGTGTTTACATGAAAAATGGGTTAAGTTATAAAAATGACTCATTAATTGTCAAGCAGAGTAAATGTATTTTCTTATATTTTGCAGTTCATTTTATAAGAAAGTTTGTGCATTATAAGCAAAAACAAAATCCTAATTATGATTTATTAAAAAACAAACAAACCGAATTCAGCTCAGATTAGGCTCAGCTTTCTCAACATCTATATCTATAGCAACCATGTAATCTGTGTTCACTGATAACTCATAATGACGGCTCTGAGAGGGTACATGATGCTTAGCCATTGGACCAAAATTTTATCTTAGTGCCAAATTAAGAAAATGTTAAGTCTAATGGATCAAATGTTGTTTTTAGATATTAATGCCCGCACGAAGTATATAGAGTTTAATGTCTAGTGGATAAGAGTTGACAGGTCTCCTCACACACCGATCATTCAGAGAACAAGTTAAGATCTCTTACCAACCTGAGAATAGACATTTAATATTTAGACTGCTTGGCAGTGCTAAGAGCATTTAATATAAATCATCTGATTGAATTATCATAACAAAACTAGAATTTGAGAATTCTGATGATTATCTCTAGTTTACAGGCTAGGAAACAAAGC
>PVKE010018386.1:0-29603 GCA_004027555.1 Craseonycteris thonglongyai | reverse complement strand
CAGCTGTGTGCAAGTCAGCAGATAAAGTGGCTGCATTCAAAGCCAAACTGGAATTATGGGGTGACAAGTGAACATTGGGATTTTTGACATGTTCCAAACATTAGCAGAGATTTGGAAAGACACTGAGCCAGGATGTTCTTTCTCCCACCTGGTACATGATTACCTATCTCAGCTTTCAAATAAGTTTGAGCATTACTTCCCAACCACAAAAGACCCCAGAACTAGGAAGGAACAGATCCGCGACCCATTTGTGAATAAGCCAGGTGAATCGACTTTGTCTATGCTAGAAGAGGATCAACTGCTTGAGGCTGCCAATGATGGAGGCCTTAAAAGTAGGTTTGAGACAACTTCAAATCTCTATACGTCCTGGATTCAAGTCAAGGTGGAATCTCCTGAGATTGCCACAAAAGCACTGAAAAGCCTGCTTCCATTTCCAACATCCTGTCTTTGAGAAGCAGGGTTTTCTGCAATGACAGAGACCAAAATGAGATAATGGAGTAGGCTGGACATAAGCAACACACTTCTGGTGTCACTGTCCTATCACCCTGAGAGGGGGCCGTCTAATTGCAGGCAAACAAGCTCAGGGCTCCCACGATTCTGCACTATGGTGAGTTGTATAATTATTTCATTATATATTACAATGTAATAATAATAGAAATAAAGTGCACAATAAATGTAATGCGCTGATCCTGATTTCATACCCTATCCCAGTTTGTAGAAAAATTGTCTTCTACAAAACTGGTCCCTGATGTGAAAAGGTTGAGGACTGCTGTTATAAGGACACATCAATATAGAACTTGAATTTGTTTGGAAGTGTAGCAAAATATTCCATAAAAAAGAGGCAGAGATAGACTCACTTGGGTAATCTTGGGTTTTAAGTCACTTTTACTTTATCAATTGGAGTTTCAGTTTCCTTTTCGGCAAAGTAGGGTGGGGGAGAGATCACAGTGAACTAGATCAGCCTTATTGGAAAAGCAAATCCTTTCTTACATGAAACACCCAGATTCTCATGTGACACATTAGAAACACTATCCTAGAGGATCTATAATGAGAATGTCTCATTTACTATGCACCCAGGGCAACAGTAGCAGCTCACTTGGCTCAGACAAAGGTTTCCTCCCCAAATCTCATACAGCACTACCTTCCCTCAGCCCTTCTCTATGCTTTTGAGTCTAGGTATTATGTCTACTTGTGCTATCCCAATGTACAGCTATCAACTACACATATGAATATGAATATTAATGCATAAGCTTGGAGGCAGAGAGGAAAGCCCCTAAGTATTCCATATTGCTTTGGAATTCTCTCAAGCTTCCATTTAATTCTTGTGGGTTCTTTGTCTTGATACCACCTAGATGATGGTCTCTGCTGTCATTTAAACATTTTTTTTTTTTTTTTACAAACAATTTTTTTTTTCTTTTTTATTGTGTTTGACAGAGAGAGAGAGATACAGAGACAGAGAGAGAACTGAACTGGGGGAACTCCCCAGTTCAGCACATGGGTCTGCATGGGCTGGGGCTGGGATTCGATCCTTGGTCCCCGGCGCTGCAAAGTGAGCACTCAACCCACTGAGCCATCCCGGCTTCCCCTAAACATTTTTTTAAAGATCTATTTTATTTTTTGAGAAGGGGAGACAGAGGGAAGGGCCCAGAGCAATCTCCATAGTTGTACATCATTAGTTGTGACATGGTTTCATTCCACACAGGTGAATGTGGGGTCGCGGAGGGGTGGAAACTGAACCAGGGGCCTCCCTCATGGGAGGCGAGCAGCTTCAACACTGACCCAACCTAATGGTTACCAATTGCACCGCAGTTCAGCATATGGATTTGCACAGATCCAGGCCAGGAATCGAACTCCCGACCTCACGATTGCAAGGCAAGCTCTCAACCACTGAGCTATCCCGGCATCCCCAACTGGTGTCATTTAAGACCCCTCTGGGTTAATCTCTCTGCATTCCCTCTCAGGTACTTCAGTCCTCACCCCACCCCCACGGCTCAGGATAATTGCCTCAGTGCTACTGGATTTCCTTCTCTATAGAAAACAGTATAGCGGTTCCTCTACAGTGGTAGCACCATGTTACATTCCCACCAACAATGAGTTCCACTGTCTTCACACCCACACTATCACCAACATTTGTTGTTTTGTTGTTTTTTTAACAGCCATACTAATGAATGTGAAATGCCAGAAGATCATTTCGGTGGAGAGCTTGCCAACACAATCTAACCAGACACCTGCCTCCCAGGCTGTTTAATATACCAGGCACATCCTGGTGTCCCTCCCACCCCCTCCACCCCCACCCCCACCCCCACCCCCACATATCCACCACCTACTGGTACTATCCAAGTTCCTAGTCACAAATCCAAATTACTCCAGGGCATTCGGTTATCCCCTCCCCATCCCTATCCTGTCCTTAATGACTTCTTTGATACCTTGGGGGAAAATGCAATAATCTGTGTTTACACTTCTTAAAAATATACTTTCTTGTAACAGCTTTATTGAGGTATAATTTACACACCATAAAAATTCACCCTCTGGGGTGCTGGGATAGCTCAGCGGTCCGTGGTTTGATTCCCAGCCCTGGCCTGTGAAAACCCACATGCTGAATGGCAGCACAAATGGCAACGGCTTAAGATGGCTCAGCTGGGAAAGTTCTCACCTCTCATGCAGGAGGCTCCAGTGCAGTTCTTATGGCAACTTTCTGGTTCTTACAGGTGATTACCATGGTTGCTCTGAATTCATGGTCACTCTGGAAGAGAAGTATTTTGTGACCGAAGTATGCTGTCCCTCGGCTGGCCATCTGTTCATAGGCAAGGCCAGCTGTCCTGGTCAGGCTCTCCTGGCGGATTAAAACGAAGACTCAGGTCCTTAGAAAAATGGCATTTATGATAAAAAAAAACAAAAAACCTTTGTGAACAGAAAATAGAAAGCCATCAGGGAGCACTATTCCTTTTTCTCTTTTTCTTGGGCCATACTCTCTGTCTGTTTCTCATAACATTGTTGCTTCTCTGTGTGCATTTATTTGACACAAAATTTGAATTGCTCTTAATGTGAACCCATCTCTCCTCATTCTAGGCATGTTTTCCTTTGCCAACAACTCCGTTCTCTCACAGGACAATTCTGCCTGGCCCAGCCTATCTTTTCTAGCTGAGCCACATAGTAAGTGTGAACCAGGCAATGTAAGGCTGTCCTAGGATCAGGTGCCCAGCCTGGCCCATTTCACTTTGACATGAGGGGACTGAGGTCCTATAGTAAGGAAACATAGCTGGCAGGGTGATGTGAGGAGGGCCTGATGGCAACTACACACACAATGGGATGTCTACACTTAGGCAACATGAATTGTCTGTGACTAACAGACATTTTTGTTACTCCTACTCTGGACTGTAAGCATGCCTGCGCTTTGCACTGCGAGGAGACACTATCTCTATCATCCAAGGCTGTTCACTGTATAAACTTCCTTCAATGAGGCTCAGAAAGGCAATCCAGAATAAAGAGAAGTCACATCTCTGCTTGTAAGGCATGCAGAAACACGAAAAAGCCATGGAGAATAATCTTCCAACAGCAGTTACCAGCAAATTCCCATTCTCATCTTTGTATAAGTACTACGAGGATCATAGCATTTTATTGTACTCTGATGTTCATAAATGTGACTGTGGACATTTTAAACTACTTTCAGCATGGTCATTATAATGGACCACTGCAGCAATGCTTAAATGCAAAAGTAAGATGCCTATTGTCGTTTTATTTTTTTAAGAGTCATAGAAATAGACCAGCCAGCCTTTGCCTGAGCCCCTCTAGGCTCTACTTGGTAAGTATTGACCAGCCTCACTTAAAAGAATACAGATTCAAGGTCTGACAATTAAATTCACCAACTCACCCAAGAAAAAGTGCTACATACCTCACAGCTGAATATCACTACAATCAACTTCGAAGTCCTCCCCTTGGGAAGCTATGCACTGACCACAAGCCTAGTCCACCCTTCAAAGCCATTTTGGAACTCTTCCTGGAATGACTGTCAGAGCTGTTGTCATATTACCCTTGATATCCTGAATGTCATCAAATGTTTTCCTTTCAATATTTTCTTTATCTTCTAAATAAAAAAGTCACTGGGGGCCAGATCAGGTGAGTAGGGAGGGTGATCCAATACAATTATTTGTTTACTGGCTAAAAACTTCCTCACAGACAGTGCGGTGTGAGCTGGTGCATTGTTGTGATGCAAGAGCCGTGAGTTATTGGTGAAAAGTTCAGGTCTTTTTGGTCTAACTTTTCCATGCAGCTTTTCAGCACTTCCAAATAGTAAGTTTGGTTGACTATTTGTCCAGCTGGTACAAACTCATAATGAAAAAATCCCTCTGATATCAAAAAAGGTTAGCAACATTATCTTGACTCTTGATTTGGACTGATGGAACTTTTTTGGTCATGGAGAATGGGCTTACTTCCATTGTACACTTTGACGCTTTGTTTCAGGGTCGTATTGGTACACTGTGTTTCATCACCAGTGATAACATGGCCGCCCAAAACATCATCTTGCCTCTCCAAGGGGTCTTGGCACACTTAGACTCTGCTTTGCTTTTGCTCATTGGTGAGCTCCTTCAGGACCATTTTTGTACATACCTTTCTCATGATAAGATATTCAGTTACGATTTTCCTGTTTCTCTGTTGATGTTTTCTTGGTCTGCTATGCTTCTCACAATCAGCCAACCATTTGGACACCCAATTCAACAAAATTTTGCAATGTTTTCATCAGTTCTGCTTATTACTGGCCTCCCTGACCTCTCTTCATCATTGACACTTTCTCTTCCCTCAGAAAAAACATTGAATCCATTCGTATACTGCCAGTTTTCTTCTTGGCATTATCCCCATCAACTTGGACTACCATGTCCCTGATTTCACTTCCACTCTTGACAATTTAAGAAGAAATTTAATGTTTTTTCATTGCTCTAATTCAAGCTCCAACATTCTCACAACAGCACACAAAAACACACAACAACAATAATGAACACCACTCAGCAAGACAGCACCACAACATTGACACAAACACAGCTGTAAGACACCGATATACCAAGGTTATGAAACCTTACCGAGTTGTTTGAACAGTGCTGCCAATGTAAGCGCACGATGGCTAGTTCCAGAACTTAATTGTCAGACCTCATCGGTGTCCATTTCATTGAATTACGCTACCCAGAATTTCAGGGAAGGCACCAATCACAAGGGATCTAGCACCAGAGGTTACAAACTTAAATGCCTGTATCGGCCAGTTGTAATAACTGGACGTAGTGGGGACCACAGCAAATAGGAAAGACCATGTGCTGTCTGAAGTTGGCAGCCACCACTCATCTCCAACTAATCATTCCCATGTAAGAATCAGGGTTGCAAATTGCGTGATTCCCTCCCCCCTCAAAAAAAATAAATAAATAATAAAAAAACTTGGAAATGGGATTTTTATGTGATATCACCCACTCCTTAAATGTTGGCAAATAATTCAAACTTAAAATAGTACAAGTGCCCAAATTATAACCCAAATGATCAGTGGCTGGAACTGAGGGAGCCTCATGAGGCGGGAGCCAGCTCTGATGACACCCAATCTTCTCCTTCAAGGGGGTGGCTAACACTTAACGGGTAAACCCAATTGGTTGAGGGGGGGAAAAAAGGTAGGAAATGTAAATGGGGCTCTACTAGAATCACGTTTGTGTCCTCTTGTCCTACCTTCACTTACTCTTCCACAGGGGAGGAAGAATAGTTTATTTGGGGGGAGTTTAGAAAAAGGAACTGTGCATGTCTGGATCAGCTCATTCCCTTCCTTGTCTTTGAGATTTATCTACCTCCAAAGAACACAAGATTTGCTCTACTCCTCCATGTCTATGCCATAAGTTTTTTAACAGCCAAATCACATGCTGGGGGTTGGAGGGACAGAGTTGGTGGGCTGTTTAGCACTGCCAAAGACCATGTCAGCCCCGGTATGTCATTCAATGTCATTACTTTCTCAGTAATAAAGCTGACTCTTGAGTCTGTTTCTCAATTATTTCCAAATTTGGGCAGGAATAAATGTGTGGCATTTATGTATCCCTTCCAACTCAAACAGGTATAATAATGTACCTGTTTTCACTTTATAGGTGAGAAAAGGGAGGCAATTGAGTGAAATCTCTCTGGTCCCACATTCCTGCTCCTAACAACCACCAATTTTTTTTGTTATTTTTTTATTTTTGCCTTCTCATCAGCCATTCATCCTTCTTTTGGCATTAAAGGCTTTATTTTATAAAAACTGGAGTTTTCTCTGTATATTTGATAGGGGTAATGTTGACTCCAAGGGTAGGGCAACTCTGGGCTTTCCGGTCACAGCAACAGAGCCACCTGGATACTGCAATTGGTTCAGAAACAAACAGGTGATACAAGCTTGACAAACTAGAACCAATTAAACTAATCTGGTTATAATATTGGGAGAGAGAAGTATTTTCTTCCCAGTGAAGTCACCAAAAGGAAGGCATAAAAGCCTGGAACTGTTGGCTGCCACCTTGCCACCATAAGGAGAGTGTATATAGAGCCTAAAGAGAGGAATGAAATGTAAAGGTGGTGTCAGTTATCAACTGATTACCACCAAGCTCCAAAGTTACCCTTTATAGTCAGCTAAGGCAAAAATACAGTGGGCCCTGAAATAGTGTTTTACTAGCTGTCCTGATGTTGTACTTTGTCTGTAGAGGGAGCTGGAGAAACATGGCACAAGAAAAGTGTTTGGCTTCCTGGTTCCAGTGTGTTCACTGGGACTTGGGAGCTACTTTTCCAATGTCTGCTCTTGCAACATCAATGGCTTCTCTAGCATCTGACTTCTTCAGTGTCAGCAGCACTTAATGGCCAGCAGTTTATCCTGGCACCTCCCTCAGGTACACTTTCTCATGAACAGCTTTCCCCAGCATCATAGAGGATAAATTCCCAGCAAGTTCCAGGGGATAGGTTTCCAGCAAGTTCCACTGAAATGGCTTAACAGTAGCTTGTCTGTCAATCAGTGAGACACATCTGTACCCTCTCCAACAAGGTCTGGATCTCAACTTGGGGTGGGGGATTAGGGGTGCCTGGCTCTTTCTTGGGTGCTTTATCTCATCCCTGGGGTTGGGGGTGGGGTGGGGAATATTGCTCCTTGTATCTGCTATTCCTAAATTCTTTACAATTCTCTTGCTATAGTTAATCCCTCATTATTTCAATCTCTTGTTATAGTAAATAATTCTTTAGGCTAAACATTCCTTGTTCAAATGATCATGTGGCTTCTCTCTTCCTGGACTCTGAGTGACCTGGATGGCAAGTTAGACCAGGCCCTAATGTCACTGGCTGGGCCAGGAGCCACCTCTTCCTCTGGACTTTTCAGTTACATAAGCCAATAGTATTTTTTCACTACTTGAGCCATTTTGAGTTGGTTTTCTGGCTCTGGCAAAATCTCAGTTGTATAAACAACAAAAGGAGAAGGAACAAGAAATGTTTACCCATAAAAAGTCATCTTCTTAGGAGACAGGATGAGAACGATTTATTGTTGTGTGAAAGAAGAATTGAATGTTATAGTCAATTTGAATTGTATGACCGCAATATAACTTCTCATCTGATAACCGAATTAGGACCAACAGGTAAAATTTGCAGAGAGACAAAAATCTCAGATCATTGTGGCAACATGAAGGAGAATTTTCCAGTAATTCAGTGTTCAAAGGTGGGAGGAATTGCCTTGTCCATTGTGACGGCCCTGTCCCTGGTGGTGGTGGGCAACAATGGGGTGATGGTCACTGTCTATGCTTGGAAGAGATTTTTGCATTGGGTGGGAAATTAAACTAAATGACCTATTAAGTTCCTCCCAAATCTAAGATTCTACTGTTAGGTTTATGAAAATTCCTTAGCTCAAATCCTATTAAACAGTCCCTGTTAAGAGAAAACCACACAAGGGCAACATTGTACATCATGTGAATCACTTGGGATTGGAATTTTGGGTACTGCCAGATGTTATCAGATGCAAAGAAAATGGACTAAGTCACCAGATAGGGGTATTTAAATAGACGTCTTTGCCCTGCTAAGAAAACAATGTACCGTATTTCATGGAAAACAGGAAAGCAGTTACTGTAAATAAAATTTCTGAAAATAAGCACATTAAACACTTGGTTTTAATTTGGCTCAAGAGTATTTACTTGACTCAGAATTGGATTGCTTAAATGAGTAGGTAAATGAAAAGTGCTCCAAGATCCAGCTTCACCCAGGTATGGAACATTAAGCTGGGAGACAGCCAACATTGAGTTTATTCCTACTTTTTATAGTGACCTTGGGGCACAGGGGGTAGGGTGGAGGGGGAAAAGAAAAAGAACTTGACTTTGCTGAGGTGTGGCTTGTCCCAGTACAAGAATCAACAAAATAATAGTCACACCTACATCACAGAGTTTGTGAAAGTTAAACAGGAAATGCCTACAAAAATAGAAAACAATGTATTTGTCTATGGACATAATAAATATTTTGAGTCAGAATCTTTTAATGCAAAGATTTCTGGGCATAAATTTTTATACTGAAAGCTGCATTATTTAGCCAATTGTCTCCCAACACCTTCTGAATTAATACAATTTCTAACGTTTTTTGTTTTTTTTTACAAAATGAAACATATTTATTTAATATATTCACCACAGGAGCTCAACCGGACTTAATTTAAAAACAGAAACAAAACAAATATGACACCACAGCTGAAGATACAGAGTCCTACACAGAAATCAAGGAAAGGACAGACCATCTAAGGAAAAAATAAAAGACAGCACCAGGAGAGAGGCTGGACAGCCTGGGTCAGGGCTCTTGGCTGGAGACCTGCTTTGCGTAGGTTTCTTGTAGGTACTTCTTAAAGGCTGTGGGGTTTTTCCAGAGCTCGGCAGCATGTGTGTTCAATGGGCTGTCAATGTTGGGTTCTCCTAGCAGGCTCTGGATGGAGAGCAGGATGGTTCTGACGTCATACAGGGCAGACCACTTGTCCTTCAGGATGTCCAGGCAGATGTTACCCTGGGTGTCCACGTTGGGGTGGTAGCAGGGTGTGAGGAACTTCACTGTGGGTGCGTTGTAGGGGTAGCCACTGGGGAACTCTAGGGACAGCTTATACCTCAGATCTTCATACACTGTGCCAGCTGCTCCATGGATGGTCCCCACCCACTTGAAAAGGTTGTCTGATTCAGGGAAAGCAGAAATTCCTTTGTCGCCAGACATCATGAGGGTCATCAGCTCTTGCTGTAACCTCTTGCCCACAGGGCCCCGGGCGGCGCCTCCGCTGGGCTCGGCTCCTTTACGGGCAGCGGTGACACTGGTGGCGGCTGGGTCGCGGTTCTGGGAGGCCATCCCGGCGGTGCTTGCAAGGACACAGGAACTCAGAGAACACGACTGTAACTTCAATTTCTAACGTTTTTTGATGAAAAACTAGGTACCAGTAGTTTCTAACAACAACAAAAAAAGCAAGTGAAACTAAAACCTACAGAAAATCAGTAAGAGTGTATTCAAAGGCATAATATATTCAGGAAATCAGAGGTAACTGAATGGGATTGGCCTCTAGACCAAACATTTAAGCAAATCAGATAATTTCCTCTACACTATCAATATACATATTTTTTTCTTTAAGAGGAAAAAAAAATCTAACCACAGTTCCATCAGTTTGTGTGGAGCAAAATTTGCTTTCAAGTTTAATCACTTGCTTTGTCCTTCTATTTGCTATTGTTCTACCGGTATTTATTTTTTGTATGCAAACTGCATCCTGAGGAGGAAATCATCTTTAACCTAATTCTTATGGATATCTTCACCTGGGGGACGTTTTGTGATTGCTTATTTATTCCTTACATAGAGCAGGGAAGGCAAGGACTGATTAGGAGCCAAGAATGGCAAGGACTGACCAGGATTGAGCCTGTAGAATTTGGCTTCTCTGGTGGGTTAAAATCAGTTTCTAGATCAGACAGACCCATCCGTGTTCAATTCACTCCCAAGCCTCGTGTTTAATTTAGGGGCCATTATTGCCAGCCCACAGCAACACAGAAGAGCCTCAACACATGCCAGCTCAAGGGAAAGGGTTTGGGGAAACGCATTGGCAGATGTCCTGAAGCCTGGAAGAGCGGAAAAATGCACCAGAAAAAGCATGAGTGGCCACACTTCTACTTGTAGATTATTTCATAGGTGCTTGTGATGCAGGAATCGCGGTGTGTGTGTCCGGCATTCGTGGTCTCACGCACTTGAGGAAGGAGGACATGGACCCGAGTGGGAAGATTATTGAAAGGAAAGACAAAGCTCTCTAAAGAAATGGGACACCCGGGGAAGCCGGGATGGCTCAGTGGGTTAGGCCCTCACTTTGCAGCGCCGGGGACCAGGGATCGAATCCCGGCCCCGGCCCGTGTGGACCCATATGCTGAGCTGGGAGCTCCCCCAGTTCAGTTCTCTCTCTGTCTCTGTCTCTCTCTCTCTCTCTCTCTCTCAAAAATAAATAAATAAATAAAAATATATTAAAAAAAGAAAGAAATGGGACACCCAAAAGTGGAATGCCTCCTACTAAAGCTAAAAGCTACTTCTTATTAGGCTATGTCTATGTGCTAGTGGTCGGCAAACTGCGGCTCGCGAGTCGCAGTTCACCGACCTCAGCTAGGGTACAGGTATCAGAACCTGAATGTTAATCTTTAACTTTTAGGATTTGCTCTATTGTCTAAATTCACTTGATTTTAGCCAAAAGGCCAAGAGGCAAGTTCACTTCCTAGGCACCCGAGTCTGCTCCGCCCGGCAAGGAGCTGGGAAGTCTAGGGACTGTTGGCACTGGTTACCTTGCTGATGTCCGGCTGACCCGGCATTTGTGCCCATGACATTCTTATTTTAATAAGGTCACCATGGCTACTGAGGACTTTCCTGACCACCTAACTTCTGGATAACTGTCCTGTCTCATGTGGAGATGCTCTATTATGGGAAATGCTTCAAGCGGAGGCAGTAGAAGTGAGGTTGTTAGGAATTAGGAGAACTGAACCGCAGGAGTGGGTGTGTCCTCCATAAGCCCCAGGGAGAAGGCTTGGGCTCTAACCTGGAGTGAAGAGATGGCAAAGAGGAACCATTCAAGAGGCTGGTGTGATCATTGCGAGAGGAGCTTTCCCTCTGTTCAGGACGGGAGAGTAGTAGGGCATTGGCAACCCCCTGCGTGGCCCGTAGACGGTTTGCCAGGCAGGAGAAGTGAGAGAGCATGTGGAGGCTGGTGTGATCAGTGCAGCCATTCTTGTCAGCTAGCCAGACACCCAGGAAAACAGGTGATGGCCCATAAGAACAGACCCTGAAAGGGAAGCCGCTTTCACGGAACATGGAGCCCTCTGGACTGTGGTGGTGCACCCACAACATGGGCAATGTTGTGGCATTGACCTTTTAGCATTAAGGGATTCTTCCCGCTTTGCCACAGCTGTGAGCTTGGCTCTTTCCCTCTGGAGACGCACATCAGTCCCCAGGAAAGGGCAGTTCCAGGTCCCAGGTAGCAAGTGTCCAGGGGCCTGCCACATCTTAACAGTTGAGCCAGGGGCAGCAGAAGTGGGGCAGGACCCCAAACAGGCCTTCTGGCTCGTTGCCAGAGCTTCCAAAGAAAGTCTTTTGTGTGTACCTGTCCTCACATCTCACGCGGGAAGTTTTCCTATTGGTAAGTGTTTTTGGTTAAAAGCCATCACCACCCAGGCATTTCGGCATTTGGTCTAAATTTGGTCCAAACAAAAAATGGTGGAGGTAAGGACAAAAACCTTATAAGTCTCCTAGGAAATACAGTGTTATGCATAACCATAAATTCCTTTGTGCTTTATAATCCACTGTTTTACTAGTTAAAAAAATCATACTAGGAAAAATGTACACTGATGGCATACATGCTTATCATGTTAAGATGGGCTCAGAAAACTAATAGATTAGTTAAATATTTTTCTTTTGCTTCTATTCTAAGTAGTGTAGTTTCTCTACCAAAATAGAAAAGTAAGAAGCCATGTGATAGAATTTATCTTTTGTGAAACATGTTTCAGCAGCTGCTAATTTTATGGAGTCATTTAGAACACTCTACAGAATATCCCTTACTCACAAAACTTTATGTGGAAATATACAGATGGACAATTTTAAAAGAAAAAGGGGGGGGAAAGGAAGGCCCTTCTATATAGTAAATTATACTGCAAAATGACACTGGCAAAACTATTTAATGATATCAGAGATATATTAATTTTAACAAGCAAAACACAAAACTCTATATACAATGTAATTTCAATTTTTTTAAAGATTTGTTTTATTGTTTTTGACAGGGACACAGAGGGACAGAGACAGAAAGAAGGGGGAGGGCCCACAGCAGTCTCCACAGTTGTAAGTCATCAGTTTTCAACAGGGTTTCGTTCCACACAGGTGGATGAGGGATGGGGGTGGGGGACAAAAACCAAACTGAGGGCCTCCTACATGAGAAGCACACCCCAGTTCAGCATATGAGTCCACACAGACCAGGGCTGGGATTTGATCCTCAGTCCCCTGGCTGCATAGCGAGCACTCAACCAGCTGAGCCATCCCAGCTTTCCCTAATTTCAATTTTAAATAAAAATATGTTTCAAAATCATAGAGACAGTAAATAAAATGGTGGTTGCCAGGGGCTGGGGAGTGGGGCTGGAGATGAAGAGTTAGTGATTAATGGGTAGAGTTCCAGTTTTGAAAAACAGAAAGAGTTTCACAGATGGATGGTGATAATGTATGCACAACAGTATGAACGTACATAATGTCACTGAACTGTACAGTTTAAAATTGTTACAATGATACATTCTATGTTATACATATTTTACTATAATTAAAAAAAAAAACATATTTAACATCGAAAGGACTGAAAGAAAATACAACCAAATCCCAGGATGTTGCTTCAGAGTGGTAGGATTACAGTTTATTTTCTTTATACTATTTTATATATTCCAAATTTTCTACCATAAGCATTTTAATTAAAAATAATAATTTTAAATACTTCTCTTTAAATTCAAGTTTTCTTAAATTTCTCAAATTGTTAGTCTACTTTTCAATTTCCTCAAGAATTCCCAAGTACAACTACCAAGCTTTGCTCTCCTTGGGACACAATTTAATTTTCCATTAAGATTTCATGAAATGAGTAGACTGACCACACGTCCTCCTTTAAAGATTTATTTATATTGTTTTTTTTGACAGACAGAGAGACAGACAGAGAGACAGATGGAGAGAAGGGGGAGGGCCCAGAGCAGTCTCCATAGTTGTACATCATTAGTTTTCCATATAGTTTCACTCCACAGGTGGGTGCGGGGCTGCGCAGGGCAGGAACTGGGCCAGGAGCCTCCTGCATAGGCCCCGGCAAGGACTGAACTGGGGGCACACCCCAGCTCAGCATATGGGTCCACGTGGGCTGGAGCCGGGATTCGATCCTCCATCTCCAGGGCTGCAAAGTGAGTGCTTAACCCGCTGAGCCATCCCAGCTTCCCCACATGTCCTCCTTTAAAAGGGACAGAAAACAATGGAACTATCCTGTTTCAACTGGTACATATGTTCAGGCTAGTCTCACTGGGCTAAAATCAAGAGGTCAGTAGGCCAACCATTCATACCATTTGAAATGAGGCAGTATCATTATTTTCTTTCCTGTTTAAAACGGGATATCTGATCAACCTAGAAAGAACTAACATCTAAAGTTCTAAGGCATTGTCATTCATTCTCAGTTTCATTTCATTCGTAGTCAAGAAATACGGCCTGTACAAGTCTCCATTTGGAAATGTGAGGCCTAGTGCATCATATATTTTCGTTATTCCCCATGGATGAGTGAAAAGAAGAGACATTCTAAGTTCAGAACGTGCTTTGGAAATGGGCAACATAGCCAGCTGAGGATGAAAATGGACAAGTTCATGGACCCAAGGGCTCTGGGACCTGCAGAGTTTACATGTCCTTCCTTTCCTGCCTGTTAGGCCTCATTTCTACTGATGTTGCTGGGGCCCCAGCGGAGCCACTGGAGGCCTCCTCACTCGGAAGTGTGCCAATCTTTGCTTCCCCTTTGACAACTGCAATAGCAATAGTGATAGCAGAACCAGCTCCTTCCTGCAGTTTCCTTCATAAGAAATTCTCAAAATTAGACTTGCCTGGTTTTGCTCCATGAAGACTCAGATAATAAGCCTGATTTGGCAGTTTTGGGAAAAGTCTTTGTGGACCAGGGGCTGAGAATATGATAAGCGTAAAAAAAGTCCCAAGATGATAAGGTGAAAAGTCACTATATGGGGATGCCGGAGTGCTTGCCTTGCAACTGCAAGATCCAGGGATCGAATCTCAGCCTTAGCCCATGCAAACCCATATGTTGAACTGAGGCACAACTGGTAACTGCCAGGATGGCAGCAAAGGTTCTCACCTCCCGTGTGGGAGGCCCCTGGTTTAGTTCCTGCCCCACATGATCCCATATCCACCTGTGTGGAATGAAACCATGTCACAACTAATAATGAGCAACTATGGAGACTGCCCTGGGCCCTCCCCCTTCTCTTCTATCTCTCTTTCAAAACAATAAAATAAATCCTTTTTTAAAAAGTCATGATATGATCCAATTTGGATTAGATAGTTACAACACTTTTGCAAGTTGTTTATGAATAGTTTTTAACAAGGCATATATAGGTATTTAAGATACAGAATGAATCCAGCCAGTCTCTACTACTTACTAGCCACATGATTTTGAGGTATAGTCTCCACATCCATAAAATGGGGACAATAATGCTGACCTCACAGCATTTCAAGGCCTAATGAACAAGGTGTGCTCAATAATAATTCTCTTTCCTTAGCTATTGTTTCTTGATCTATTAACTAAAGACTCCTTTTCATCTATAATCCAATTCTTGGATTGTGTATAAACTTGCAGGTGATTCAGATCTGTGCACGTGGAATCTCTGATCAGTGACTGGCCCCAGGCTTTGAGGAGTGGTATTGCTGGTGGCTGAAAAACAGAGCTTCTCTGTCTGACCTCCTGCAAGGTCCAGTAATTCCAAGTCCTGGCTGTAGCGCCCCTCCCCAAGTATACTCCACCCCCTTCCACCCCAAGTTCCTGTACCCATTGACCACAGCTCCCAAATTTTCACACTCTTCTAAATAAGGAGCACTTGCCTCCTGATCTGACTTATTATTAGAACTAAATATTTGTAAATTGGGTCAAGTATCAAAGACCCCTGAAATCTGCCACACTTATAAAAATAGTTTGTAAACTAAAAACAACTTGAGCTAGGTTTTAGGAGTTGTTGCTATAATAAATAGAACATCCATTGTAAATTTAAACTACTAAATGGGCTTTTTGCAGACACACAAGAAACCCTTACTTGGACTGTTATAGGGTGACCAGATTTTAACATTGGTAAAGCGGGACACCATTGACCGGGGGGGAGGGGGTTCTTGATTAAAAATGTGATCTATCTCCCGCTGTTCCCTAGCTTGTCATGCATTCTTTCCAAAAATCCGGACTTTTTAAAACGCCGCGGGACGCAGGACAAATTGTTAAAAATCAGGACTGTCCCGCCAAAAGCGGGACATCTGGTACCCTAAAGAGGGGTGGGCAGGAATCACAGAATTTGAAAGGAAAGGAAAGGGGACTGAGGAGCAGTCAGCCCCAGGGGATTTACCTGCATGGGGCCAGAGGCTGGCACAGTTTTGGTGGACTGACCTTCCTATGGCCCCTGCCTGTCCTGGCATCCACTCCGGTGCTCAAGGGTTACTCATCTGTAGATTGTCATTTAGTTAAGAGAACGAGGCCACTGGGGACAGCGAGTGGCTCAGAGGGTAGAAGAGGTACTGACCCTGATCCCTTTCCCCGTTAGGATGGCCCATGTCCCATCCAACCCTGATGCCCTTCCTTCTCCGGTAACAACCTTCTCATCCGCTCCTCCCTACATCTCCCTGTACAGCAGAGCACCTGACTTCCTCCTCATTCACCCCAAGGCATAACACGCATATTAAATTTAGATGCTTGCATGCAAGCAGGAGGTGAATCCTCTACAATAGTGAGTTAACCTCAGATTTCTGGAGTCCACATATTTTTCTTTTTTCTTCTTCCCAGGCTCTGTTTAATTGGATGATGGTTGCCACCTGTCAGGTGCAAACAAACTTAGGAGAGGATGAATAGAAAAATGTGGAAAAGTAGAGGCAGGGTGACCAGAGGAAGTGGAGGAGAAAGAGGAAAAAAAGGTATTTCTATAAGATGTAAGAAAGGACTGGAGAAATGAAAAACAATGAAAATAATTTAAGCTAATTAAATGGGTAAGAACAATAGGTGGACTCTTTGAAAGGCAGTAATAACACTAGTTGACATGAACAATTACCATGTATAAGAATTGTTTTAAAGACAGTGCATATACTATCTCATTTAAACCTCCCAACAAATCCCAAAAGAGACATTTTACCATCCTGATTTTGCGGATGAGGAAACTGAAGCATAAATGAAGTCAAGTCGATTATTCAAAGTCCTGCAGGGGAAGCCGGGATGGCTCAGTGGGTTAAGCGCTCACTTTGCAGCTCCAGGGACCGAGGATCAAATCCCAGCCCCGGCCCGTGTGGACCCATATGCTGAACTGGGGAGTTCCCTCAGTTCAGTTATCTCTCTGTTTCTGTATCTCTCTCTCTTTCTCTCTCTCTCTCTCTCTCTCTCTCTCTCTGTCAAAAACAATTTAAAAATAAATAAATAAATCACTAAAAAAAAAAAGTCCTGCAGCTAGTGATGGGCCAGAATGCAAGCCCACCAAGGCCAACCCAAACCTAAGCAACACCTGTCTCTGCCCCTACCCCCCCCACACACACACACACTTCCCAGTAAGGAAAGCTACTCAATGAGGAACATAGGATGCACACCATGGTTAAGAATTTAGTTAGAACAAACTCAGATTCTTAGAAGCAAATGTTCTCATGGAAACACAAAGCAACAGAGAAAATGGATTTATTTTGGATGTTATTTCTGCATGTAAGGTTGGATATAGGAGACTTTGTTCTTATTTTAAAAGGCTTCATGAGGTATTAAAAAACCAGAGCAAAAGATGCTCACCATTTTGGAGTCCGGCCTGGAGATGATTAATGTGGAATCAAATTATGTCAAAAGGGAATTTGGGTTAACCGCATGCTAGATAATTCCATTTAGAGACAGTGGAAGACACACAAGTTTGAATCAAAAGTCTTGAGTGCAATGTGAAATTGGTAACACCAATTCAGATGTAAGTGAGAAAGGTACAAGTGTGAAAGGTGAACACCACCAAAAAGTTACACTTAACATAGAGTTAGGCAAATTGCCCAAGAGTATGGCAAAATAATAAGGAAGTGGACAGGGTTGGGCTTACTTGAAGGTCATATAAAAGAAAGGGAAAGAGGAACAAATGAGTTATTTTCATTTGTCTAAATGAATGTAGGAAAGAATTTTGAGAAGGAGGGAAGAAGTGTGTAAGAGAATGGGAGATTTTCTGGAAGAGCTTCCAGAAGAAAATAAAGAAGATGAATTTCAGCTGGTGGTGAGCATTTAGAGAACAGAACAGATGATTTTTTATACTATTGAGCAATGAACAAACAGCAGCAGCAAGAAATAAATTAGTAAGTGGGAGAAGAAAGTTCTTGAGAGGAAATGAGAGGACCATGGCTCAACTTTGTCTTAAGACAGACCACTCAGGGAAGCCGGGATGGCTCAGTGGGTTAGGCGCTCACTTTGCAGCCCCGGGGACCAAGGATCGAATCCCACCCCTGGCCCCTGTGAACCCATATGCTGAACTGGGGAGTGCCCCCAGTTCAGTTCTCACCGGGGTGAGACCCCAGCCCAGTTCCTGCCCTATGCAGCCCCGCACCCACCTGTGGAATGAAACTATGTGGAAAAACCAATGACGTGCAACTACGGAGACTGTTCTGGGCCCTCCTCCTTCTCTCTGTCTCTGACTCTGTATTTCTCTCTCTCTCTCTCTCTGTCAAAAATAATAAATAAATCTTTAAAAAAAGACAGACGACTCAGAGGAATTAATAAGAGAAAGGTGAGTTAGGACAAGAGTAAGAGGTTCACGTAGGACTCTCAAGTCTCCAAGAAAAGAGATGTTAGAGTATAGAGCTGGAGACATGAGACGAACATGAGAAAAAGAAGAATGGGATAAGTCAAATACAGGAGAAGAAGAGAAATCCAGAGAATGAACTAAAGAATGAAGTAAACACAATCACACAAATATTAACATTATGACACTTAAGTAGCTGGTGGGGTCATGTTACGTAAGTGGCCTAGAGAAGGGAAATTCTAGAGACTGAGCTTTGAGAGGAGAGAACTCCAACATGATACAAAGAGGACCACTTCCAATGCACAGGGACGGCTGAAGTGTTCTTTCCACAATAGCTTATTTGGGAAAAAGGGGACATGGTGGGTAGAACCAGGTGTAATCTGAAATATTTAATAAGCCGCGCCTTCCACACCAATCAGAAGTGACACCTACTAAGGCACAGGTCCTGGAGCGCTCACAGTGTGCAAGGACACAAGAGGTGGGAGAAGGCAGTCCAGTGGAAGGACTTGGAAGGGCCCAAGGTAAGAAGAGCCCTCAAGGTGGCAGATATTTATCCAACCAGTAGGAAAGCCCCACAATCATACTATGAGTGGGGTCCAATACTTAAACAAAAAGCACAGGGCCTACTATTGTAAACTTAATTCAAAATAAAGTTTCAATTTGTCTGGGCTCCCACAAGTGCGCATAAAACAGAAGCTTAATGAGAACTCAGCTGATGCTACACTGAACTGAGCAAGCACAAATGACCCCGGGCAATGATTACTCTAGCCCCATCCCCCTACAGAAATGCTAGTTGCCCTTGTGGCACATCTCAGTTCACATTGTGGAGGGTTTCTCTGGGTGTGAAGGAGTTAGCAGCTGGCACAGCCAGACAGTAACTTCCTGCACAATTACTGCTTCCACCCACAATAAATGTGCTAAAGCTCTGAGGTTTAAGAGAATAGTTGAAGATATAAATTGTGGAGGGAAAAACACTGTTATGAAACATGAAAAGTAAGAATATTGACAATTCCCCCTGCCCTCTTCTCCTAAATACAGTTATACTAAATATACATTTCTATATAAAGTGATACTGAAAGGAATCTTTAGAAAAGTGATTTAGCTGAAAATAACCTATAACTGACTTATGAAGCCAAAGAAAGTCTGGTTCCTGAGAAGGAATGTGCCTGCCACAAAGGGGTCCTTGTGGCTAACAGGACCCAAGTTCCTAAGCAGAGTCGAGCAGCCATTGCTTACAGAGGCCTGTCATGCTGCATGTCAGAGAAGAGCTGAAGGCTGAACTGCCAAGCCTCCTGCACTGGGTGCCTGCGGGCTGATAAAATGAGTTCCTGGAATCACTTTGCAACCGATGGGCTGAGACCTACTCTGTCCAATAGGAGCTCCCCATGGATGTCTTCACAAATCAATCAGAGAAGCTTCATAAAGACTAGTCAAAACACGTGAGCCTGACCAATTAGGACAATGACTTTGGACTTCTCAAACTGTGCAGATTTGGGTTCCTCATTTGCATAAAAATGGAGCAGTCGGGGAGCAGGATGCCCACTTTCTCTACATGAATGGCCTCCCCTCAGTTTCAGTGGAGAGCACTTTTGATTTCCACTAGAGACTGTTTCCCCAGCTTGCAAACTGTTCATCTGAATAAAGTTTCTTCTTTTACCACACTCCAGATAGGATACTCCTGTCGGCACTGGATTGGTGGCAGCAAAGATTAGCTGACGGGTCATTATGTGAGGATACAGGGTCAAAATCTCCAATGTATACATTAGAAAGGAAGTTACATAGAAGCTGTCCCTGCAGACCCATCCTGCTGGGCTTACAAAATGTAGTAAACTGCCCTGGAGTAGGTATGTGTTGCGAGTGGGTAGAAGGGAGCAGAATCCAGCCAGGCAATGGACAATGGAAGAACATTCGACTCTTGCAAAACATGGGGCCAGTTAAGACTAGTCCTTTCAGAACCAGTTTCCAGAGTGAATCTGGAAGAAACCTAGAGTGGGTAAGGGGCAGCCTGATGTTAGAACACCGTGTGATTGACATGCATGGCCTTCTCCAGTAGTGCCAGCGGTTCCAAGGCGGGTGAGTCTGCAGCAGAGGTGGGAGAAGGAGTAGCAGCTGTGGAACTCTACTGTGCTTGCAGCCACCAGGGCTGCAGATGATGCTGCAGACAGCCGGGCCTTAAATGCAGGCCCTTGAATGGAGACCCCTAGTGATGGTGAGCAGCTGGCCTGGGGTGCCAGGCCCCACATGGCACTTGCAGGATTAGCTACAAGACACTGCCAGAGAGCGTTTATGAGCATCTCCCCTGCTGTCCCAATGCCCTGGGTGGAGGCCAAGGTTTCCAGTTTGCTAAGGGGAGGCAGGGCTTGAGAAACAGTGGGTTTTGTTGTAATCGTGTGTGTGCTACTCCCTGGCCCTACGTTAAGTGTGCAGGAAAGACTGGAGGTTGTGAAATGCAACTCAGAAGACATGCCAGCACTGCAGTTTTGTGCTAAGAGTGGAAATGAAGGTCTCAAAAGCCGGGTAATGGGTCAACTTTATCCAGCACTTAGCAACTGTGTGTTAGAAGGAAATGAAAAATAAAATAAAATCAAAGAACAGGAAAAGGAATTCAGATCTCTTTTCAAGGAGTCACAGAATGGCGAGAAATGTTTTTAAAGTAAAAGAAATGTTTTTAAGGAAAGGAGAAAGCCAAAGAAAGGTTTTAAACAGCAAATAGATTACTGGCTCCACAAAAGTTTAAATGGAGTCAAGGGAACAAAAGTAGAGAAATGAAACACAGCTACAAAAATGCAAAGAATTATTGTCATAGCCAAATAGTGGGAAGAGAAAAAGGTCCTGATATAAATAAATGATTGAATAATTTTTTTTAATGAAGAGAATAAACAAATCTCCCATGCAGAAGGATTTCAAGTCATTTATGTAGATACCGTATTTTTCCATGTATAAAATGATACTTTCGTCTAAAATCATTAGACCAAAAGTTGGAGGTTGCCTTATACATGGAAAAATACAGTACTTTGTCCTCAAGGAGGTAGATTATAACTCCCACTCCTGAAATGTGAGCTGCTCATAGTGAATTCTTTTCAAAGGCTACAGTCCGGAAAGAGGGGTAAGGGAGTAACTTCCAGGGGACCAACTCCACGTGAATAATGGCAAGTCATACTGATGTACTCTTGATGTTGTATGGTGGGAATGGTACTTTGCTCCTGAAAACCCCATAACCCTAATATAATCATGAGAAAAGTATCAAGCAAATCTCAATGGAAGCACATATACAAAATACAGCACACCTCAAAACTGTCAAAATCACCCCAAACAAGAGAAGTCTGAGAAGCTGTCACAGCGGAGAGGAGTCTATAAGAGATGCGATGACTGAGATAATGTATCCTTGTTAGGATCCTGGGAAAATAAAAAGACATCAGGTGAAAAATAAGAAAATCTCAATCAACTATGGACTTCAGTTAATAACAAAGTAATTAAAAGTTTGTTTTTTAAAGGAGGTTTCTATCCCTCCTCTCAAAAAAAAAAAAAAATGCTGAAAACCCCTGCTTCACTTCATTTTCACGGGACATTTGAGGACAGTTTTCTCTTAATTTTAATTTAGAACATTTTCTTCTAGGGTCTATATGATTAAACTGTCAAAGCTTTGCATTGTCATTAGTTAAAAAGTAAGAATTGCATTTGCAACAAATGGGCCCCCATGCCTCCATCTGTCAGTTAATTGCTTTAATCATAATGCACTCCATTCTCCTGAGAAAGGGTCCACAGTGGGGTTTGGGGAGAGGGGCTTTGGTTGGTGGGGTGCCTAAGTGCTGGTTAAGTAGTATTCATCTGACTTTCCCCTCAGGTCACTTGTTAGATATGTGACTTTGTCAGCAAATTATCTAACCTTCCCTTACATAGGAATCTAATCCTTCACACAGTGGATATGTACTGAGAACCTACTGTGTACCAGGCACTGTGCTAAATCCCAGGCATACAAAAAAAGTGCGGAGTGGACTCTGTAACCACGGAGCTTATGATCGCCAATAATTAATACTAATTACTAATTAATCAAACTATCTCATAAATGAGAGCAAAATCATCACAATTGGGACACTCACTACCAAGGAACAAGGGCAGGTGTGTGCGGCCCTGAGCGGGAAGATTGCGCAGGGGAAAGTGATTGCCAAGGATGGGAGGGAAGGAAAGGCCTGCCAGGCAGAGGGAAGGCCCAGGAGGCCCTGTGCCCAGGGAACACGGTGAGCAAGATCTTGGCCTGGCCTCTGCTTTCCCTCCAGCTCTCCCATCAGCTAGGCCCTCCGATGTGCTGAGTTTGGGAAAAGGGACGAGTGTCCCAAATTTAATTAGCCACACTGAAAAGCCCCTACTTCTATCCAAACAGGCTTAGCAGCAGCAGAGCCAACTGCAAGGAACCGTCCCAGCAGGAAGCCTGACAGTGCTTTTGCCTCTCCAAAAGCTCTCCGCAAACTTTACTTCTTTGCTTCTGTTCATCAGTGAGCTCTTTGGGACCATTTTTGCACATACCTTTCTCATGCAAGACTTTTAGTTAATATTTGCCCAAATGTTTCTCTATTGGTGTTTACTTGGTCTGCTATGTTTCTCAGTCAGCTGATGATTTGGATGCACAATTCAACAAATTTTTGCATTGTTTTCCTCTATTCAGCTTGTTACTGGCCACCCTGACTTCTCTTCATCAGTGGCGCTTTCTCTCCCTTCAGAGAAGTGTTGAATCCATTTGTACACTTCTGTTTTATTCCTGGCATTATTCCCGTAAACTTGGACTAATATGACCCTGATTTCACTTCCATTCTTGCCAAGTTTAACAAGAAATTTAATGTTTGTTCAGTACTCTAATTCAAGCTCCAACATTCTCATGACAGCACACAAAAACATGCAACAATAATGAACACCATTCAGCAGCAAGACACCGTCACAGGTCAACACAAACACAGCCGTGGAGACATTGATATTTCAAGGTTATGAAACATTAGTGAGTTGTTTGTACAGCGCTGCCAATGTAAGCGCATGGTGGCAAGTTCACAAACTTGTCAGACTTCATATAGTGACTTGACATTTTTTATTCCTTACAATGTCACCAATCTACTAATTTTATTAGTAATGATCATCTGTCACTGTGTAAACTTATCAAAATAATATTGCCTATATTCCTCTTACCCTTTTCAACCATCCCTCCACCCCCGCTCTTCTGGTAACTATCCCTTTGGTCTGTTTCTATGAGTCTGTTTCTTGTTTTGTTTGTTTATTTTGTTTTTAGATTAAAGCAGCATCTTAGAAATGTTTCAATAAGCAATTAAGAAATTTTTTGAAACATTAAAAAATTGACATTCTCAGGAAAGAGATAGAAAGTCTCAGCACAGAAAGAGAAAATAAAGCGTGTCCCAAAATTCACGCAAGAAGTAATTTTGATAGAAAACACAGGTTTATAATTAAAAATTGTAAATTTTCATTGCTCAGCAATGAAAACGCGTTGTTCTTTCGTGTAGCCCTCCATTTTTAATAACCCTGAACTGTCAGCTGTCATGCTGTCTTTTTTTTTTTTTCCATTGGCAACACTTTACCACACAAATGACGCAAAAGTCAAATCTTGCATGAATTTTGGGACACCCTTTATAAAGAACCACAGAGATGTTGTAATGTAGAATTATACACATTGGAACCTATGTAATTTTTACTAACCACTGTAACCCAGTAAACTTAACAATAAAAAATAAGAACCAAATAGAAATTTGAGAACTAAAAGATATAGCTAATGTTAAGACTCAGTAGATGGGTTCAGTATCAGAATGGAAGGGTGAGAGAGAAAAATCTGTGAACTGAAATATAGAGCAATACAAATTGCCCAATCTGAACAACAGAGAAAATAAATTGAAAAAAAATAAATAAACAGAATCTCAGGGATCTATTGGCCTAGCCCTATAATTAAAAAATCTTGGGGAAGCCAGGATGGCTCAATGGGGTAAGTGCTCACTTTTCAGCCTCGGGGACAAAGGACCGAATCCCCGCCCCGGCCCATGTGGACCCATGTGCTGAACTGGGGAGTTCCCCCAGTTCAGTTCTCACTGGGGTGAAACCGCAGCCCAGTTCCTGCCCTGTGCAGCCCCACTCCCACCTGTGGAATGAAACTATGTGGAAAAACCAATGATGTGCAATGATGGAGACGTTTCTGGGCCCTCCCCCTCTCTCTGTCTCTGTATCTCTCTCTCTCTCTGTCAAAACAATAAAAATAAATCTTAAAAAAAAAAAAAATCTTGGGGAAGCCGGGATGATTCAGTGGGTTAAGCGCTCACTTTGTAGCCCTGGGGACCAAGGATCAAATCCTAGCCCCTGCCCATGAGGACCCACATGCTGAACTGGGGTGTGCTTTCCATGTGGGAGGCCTCTAATTCAGTTCTCACCCCCCCGTTCAGCCCCTGGCTCAAGGGGGCGTGCATCCCATGCAGGAGGCCCCTGGCCTAGTTCTCGCCCTGTGCAGCCCCCGTCCACCTGTGTGGAACAAAACCATGTCAAAAACTGATGACTTACAACTGTGGAGATTGCTCTGGGCCCTCCTCTTCTCTTCTCTTCTCTTCTCTTCTCTTCTCTTCTCTTCTCTTCTCTTCTCTTCTCTTCTCTTCTCTCTCTTCTTTCTCTCTCTCTCTCTCTCTCTCTCTCTCTCTCTCTCTCTCTCTCTCTCTCTGTCAAAAACAATAAATTAAATCTTAAAAGACATTATCTACCATTCATGTCATCTGAATCCAAGTAGGAGAGGAGAAAAAGAACAAGGCTGAAAAAATACTTAAATCATGGCTGAAAACTTTATAAATTCAGCAAAAGACATAAATCTATGGATTCATAAGTAAATCACAGAGCACAAACACAAAGAAATCTATACCAAGTCAAACTTCTAAAATAGTACTTGTGCTTATATTTATTTAAATGTAATTTTATGACTGCTGATAGTTAAAATAAAACTTGGAGCTCATAAAAATAAAAATAAAAAAAATACGAAGAAAAAACCTTGAAATCAGAGAGAAACAACATCTTACATTTAGAAGAAAACTTGAATGATAGCAGATTTCCCATCAGAAACCCATGGAGGGGAAGCTCGGATGGCTCAGTGGGTTAAGCACTCGCTTTGCAGCCCTGGAGACCGAGGACCGAATCCCAGCTCCAACCCAGGTGGACCCACATGCTGAACTGGGGTGTGCCCCCAGTTCAGTTCTTGCCAGGGCCTGTGCAGGAGGCTCCTGGCCCAGTTCCTGCCCTGCCCAGCCCCGCACCCACCTGTGGAGTGAAACTATACGGAAAACTAATGCTGTCAACTATGGAGACTGCTCTGGGCCCTCCCCTTTCTCTCTGTCTCTCTGTCTGTTTCTCTCTCTGTCAAAACAACAAAAACAACAACAAAATACAATAAAAATAAATCTTTAAGAAAAAAAAAAGAAACCCATGGAGGCCAGAAGAAAGTAGCACGACAATTTTCAAATACTGAAATAAAAGAACTGTCAACTCAGATTTCTACATTCAGTGAGAATATCCTTCAAGAATGAAGGGGAAACCAAGACATCATTAGCTGAACAAAAACTAAGAAAATTAGTCATCACCAGACTTATTTTAAGAGAAAGGAAATGAAAAAGGAAAGAATCTTGGACTATCAGGAAGAACAACAGAAACAGTAAAAATTATGAGTAAATACAATACAGCCATGCATCACTCAATGATGTCTTCTGTGAAATGCGCTATGAGGTGATTTTATCGTTCTGTGATCATCATAGAGTGCACTTGTACAAACTTAGATGGTACAGCCTCTTGTTCTTAAGCTACAAACCTATACAGCATGTTACTTACTGTACTGAATACTGTAAGCAATTATAACACAATTGTAAATATTTGTGTATCTAAACATAGAAAAGGTGAAGTAAAATATATTATAAGAGAAAAAACAATGGTACACCTGTATAGGGCACTTAACATGAATGGAGCTCACAGGACTGGAAGTTGGTTTAAATGAGTCAGTGAGTGTGAAGACCTAGAACATTGCTATACACTACTGTAGACTTTATAAACACTGTACATTTAGGCTACACTAAATTTATTTTAAAAAGTTTTTTTCTTCAATAATTAGATAACCTTAGTTTACTGTAAATGTTTTATTTTATAAACTTTAAAATTTTTTTTCACCTTTTTTGCAATAACACTTAGCTTAAAACAAAACACATTGTAGAGCCATACAAAAATATTTTCTTTATATGTATTTTTATTCTATGAGTTTTTTTTAATTGTTAAATTTCTTAGGGTGACACTGGTTGGTAACATAGTTTCCAGGTGTACAATTCTACATCACATCATCTATGCATTGCATTATGTGCTCACCACCCAGAATCAGCTCTCCCTCCATTACCACATATCTGGTGCTCACTCCCAAGTCTGCCCCCACCCCCACTCTCCCTCCCCTTCCCCCCTTCCCCTCAGGTAACCACCAAACTATTTACTGTGTCCATACTTTTTTGTTTCTTTGTTACTTTCAGTTTTATAATCCACCTATAAGTGAAGTCATATGTTTCTTTATTCTTTCAGTCTGACTTATTTTGCTTAATAAGATGGTTTCAAGGTCCATCAATGTTGTCACAAATGACTGTATTTCATCTTTTCTTATCTCTGAGTAGTATTCCATTGTGTAAATGTACCACAACTTCTTAATCCAAGGACACTTTATCAAAGGACACTTTGGTTGTTTCCATGACTTGGCCACCGTGAACAATGCTGTGATGAACATTTGGGTACAGATATCTTTGCAGATTAAGGTTTTTAGGTTCTTTGGGTAGATACCCAGTGTAGAGATTGCTGGGTCATATGGCAATTCCATTCCTAGTTTTCTGAGGAATCTCCCTACAGCCTTCCACAGTGGTTGTACCAGTTTACATTCCCACCAGCAGTGTATGAGAGTTCCTTTTTGTCCACAGCCTCTCCAGCACTTGTTATCCCTTGTCTTATTGATTATAGCCATTCTAACAGGTGTGAGGTGCTATTTCATTGTGGTTTTAATTTGCATTTTCCTAATTGCTAGTGATGTTGAGCATTTTTTCATATATCTGTTGGCCGTTCATATGTCTTCATGATAGAAGTGTCTGTTTAGGTCTTCTGCCCATTTTTTAATTGGATTGCTTGTTTTTTGTTGTTGAGTTGTACAAGTTCTTTGTATAGTTTTGATATTAGACCCTTATCAGAGGCATTGTTTGCAAATATTTTTTCCCAGTTGGTTGGTTGCCTCTTTGCTTTGTTGATGGTTTCCTTTGCAGTGCAGAAGCTTTTTAGTTTGATAAAGTCACATTCATTTATTTTTGCTTTTATTTCCCTTGCCATTGAGGTCAGGTTCATAAAGTCCTCCCTGAACCCCAGATCTATTAGTATCAATGCTTTCTTCTATGCAACTTATTGTTTTGGGTCTTATTTGGAGGTCTAATCCGTTTTGAGTTAATTTTGGCATATGATGACAGATCATAGTTCACATTCAGTCTTTTGCATGGGATTTTCCAATTTTCCCAGCACCATTTACTAAAGAGGCTTTCTTTTCCCCACTGTATATTTTTCACTCCTTTGTTGAAAATAGTCTGTCCATATATTTGTGGGTTTATCTCTGGGTTTTCAATTATGTTTCATTGGTTTGTGTATCTGTTTTTCTGCCAATACCAAGCTGTTTTGATTATTGAGGCTTTGTAGTACAGATTAAAGTCAGGCAGTGTGATACCCCCAGCTTTATCCTTTTTTCTTAGGATAGCTTTGGCGCTTTGGGGTGTTTTTGTGGTTCCATACAAGTTTGATGATATTTTTGTTGTTGTTTTTGACACAGAGAGAGAGATACAGAGACAACGAGAATGGGGAGGGTCCAGAAGTCTCTATAGTTGCACATCATTGGTTTTTCCAAATAGTTTCATTCCACAGGTGGGCGCAGGGCTGCACAGGGCAGGAAATGGGCCAGGGTCTCACTCCAGTGAGAACCAAACTGGGGGCACTCCCCAGTTCAGCATATGGGTCCGCACGGGCCAGGGCCAGGATTTGATCCTTGGTCCCCAGGGCTGCAAAGTGAGCGCTTAACCCACTAAGCCATCCCAGCTTCCCCTGATGATTTTTTAAAATCTATTTCTTGAAAGAATGTCTGTGGGATTTTGATGGGAATGGCATTGAATCTGTATATTGCTTTGGATAATATGACCATTTTAACTATGTTGATTCTTCCAATCCATAAACATGGAATATCTTTCCATTTCTTTGTGTCTTCTTTAACCCCTCAAGCCCTGACTTAACATTTGGGAACTTAACCCTCAAGCCCCAACTTAACATTTGGGGACTTATCCCTCAAGCTCCGACTTAACATTTGGGGACTTAACCCTCAAGCCCTGACTTAACATTTGGGGACTTAATTCCTTAGGCTGCATTTAAATTTGTCTCAAATACATGGTGTGACTTCATTTAAATGCGATATCTCAAAAAGTATATCATCCACATTCGCAAAATTTTGATGGATGAGGCAAGTGGACATAAGTCGAACATCAAAATGCTGCTAGGAGAGAAAATAGGGTCAGTACACGCATAGGTCGAAAGGGCTTGAAGGGTTAATTTTTTTGAACAGTGTCTTATAACTTTCAGTGTATAAGTCCTTAATATTCTTTGTTAGATGTATTCCTACATATTTCTTTTTTTTTTCAATGACAAAGGGAATGAATGTTCTCATCATTCTTTCTGAAGTTCCATTGTTGTCATATAAAACTGCAGTTGATTTTTGCATATTAATTTTGTATCCTGCAACTTTACTGTATTTATTGTTTGTAATAGATTTCTAATAAAGTCTTTAGAGTTTTCTATATAAAGGATTATGTCATCTGCAAAGAGTGACAGTTTGACTTTTTGTCTCCTAGTTCTCATACCTTTTAGTCCTTTCTCTTGCCTGATTGCTCTGGCTAGAACTTCCAGCACTATGTTGAATAGCAGTGGTGACAGGGGGACATCCCTGTCTTCTTAATTTTAGGAAAATAGGCTTCAGCTTTTCCCTGTTCAATATAATATTTACTGAGGGTTTTTCATATATGGCCTTTATTATGTTGACGTACTTTCCTCCAATTCCCATTTTATTGTGTTTTTATCATAAATGGGTGTTGTATCTTGTCAAATGCTTTTTCTGCATCAATTGAGATAATCATACAAATTTTTGTCCTTTATTGTGTTTACGTGCTGATTTACATTGATTGATTTGCATATGTTGAACTATACTTGTGCCCCTGGGATGAATCCCACTTGATCATAATGAATAATATATTTTTTTAATATTATTATATTTTATTGTTAAATTTAATGGGGTGACATTGGTTGGTAACAATTAGATAGTTTCCTGATGTACAACTCCACATCACATCACATCACATCACCCATGCATTGCATTATGTGCCCAGCTCCCAGAATCAGGTCCCCCTCCAACCCCATATATCTGGTGCCCACTCCCACCTCCTCCCACAACTCTCCCTCCCCCCTCCTCCCTCTTATCCAGGTAAACACCAAACTATTGAGTGTGTCCATAATGCTGGTGCCCTCTCCCACCTCCCCTCCCTC
>PVKE010018385.1:0-29609 GCA_004027555.1 Craseonycteris thonglongyai | reverse complement strand
AAATTCTAGACTTAGAGAAAGAGGGGTTGACTGAGATTGGCAAAGAGAACTCAGCTCCCAGTAGATTGTAGTTGACCTTCTTCCGTAAAATAAGACAGAGTGCAAGACGTTTTTATACTTACAAAGGCTGTCTGGAAAAAATCCAGACATAAATGCCTCTATTTTTTATATTACATGACTGTGTACTTTCCAGACAACCTTGTATTATGTTAATTGTGCAAAACAGGGTATAGTTAATATTTTCCTCATTTTAGGAGATAAAGAAATTTAGTCTTGAAATATTTAACATTTCTCAACATTACATAGCCAGCCAGCATCAGGGACTAGACATATTAAACCCAGATTTTCTTAATTCCAAAGCTGTACCTTTCCCACTCTGCCATTCTCCGCTATGAAATCCATGAGAGCAGCATGTGTGTATATGAGAGTACTTGGAACTTTCAAAGTGAAATAAAAAATTAAGATAGTTATGGCAAGTGCTAATGTAATTTTCAATTTTGTTCTACAACCTTCTTAGATCCTTGCATGTGTGAACTTACATATCAGTGAACCATACTTAGGTATCACACTTTGAAGAAGTTTTGAGCAGACACTTTGTCCTAAAATATAAACTTTATTGTCTCATGTGCAAGCACAACAGAGAACCTCTATTTTTATATGAGGGCTGTCTGGAAAGTCTCCAGCCATGTAACTGTTCTCATTATATTGGCAATGGTTGGATTTTTTCCAGACAGCCCTTATATAGTGTAGATTTCTAGAAACTTCTGCTAAAAATTAAACAACAGAATTACTAGAAGACGACTTATGTTCCTATAATTCTAAAAATATGAGAACCCCTACTAGTATTTTGACTTTGAGATATCATGTTGGAAAATGCACTACAACGATTTTGTTTAGTATCTTTAATTTTGTTCTCTTTCTTACTAGTGAGTGCACAACTAACTGCTTACATTTGATGAGCCTGCAGTTGAGGATAAAGATACTTGGATTCCAGCATATGTAGGGACATGCTTCTTTATCCAATTTATATACCACCTATTACCTTCAGAAAGATACCTAACCTCTCTGTACCCAATTTACTCATCAGTAAAATGGGTTATAATAATCATACCTACTCGATAGGGTTGCTATGATGATTCAGTATATTGATTCAGTAAAGCTTCTTAAATAGTGCTTGGTATATAGTAAACACTACATAAATCTTTTGTAGAATAATTCAGTAAGACTAGAGCTCCATTATAGCATATCAATGGTGGTACAGCTTCATTGATTTCCTACTACATGCCATATTCCACCTAAGTACAGTGGAACAAAGTAACTTATCTCAGTTGTGCAAACAGTTAGTGCTGGACCAAGGATTCTTATCAAGGCTCTGAATCTGAAAGCTTTCCCTTACTAAATTTCTACTTTCCTGAGAAAATGAAACAACTTAACATGCTTCTTCAACTTTTCTTCTTTCTACCTCAAAATGTTTGCTGTATCACTTTTCTTTCTACCCCTGAGTTCCTTCTTTCTTGTCTTAGAGATGGTCTGTCCCCTTTTCTTTCTAAAGTGAACTACTCCTCATTGTGAATGATTCTCTCCTCTGGGACTCTTCCTTGCCAATCTCTCTTTTGATCTCCAGCCAATTTTTTTTTTAACCTGCTCCTGCACCTTTTTCCCCCATGTTTAGACTGCATGCTCAACTTTCTGAGTTCCACTGCATAGAACTCATGTTCTAATTCTAGGTCTGCCTCTGTCTGGGCTCATTCAGACACACAGGTTCAAAGGTTCTCAAATCACCTGCACAGACAGCAAAAAACCACTCCAAGTTTGCAATTGATTTATTGTGAAGAATAATTTAACTTATTGTCAAACCTCTCACATCTGAACTATGCTTAAAGGTGGTGGCTTCACCATTTGTAACCAAGCGGTTGTCTTTCTAGCTGGATCAGACTATACCCATCATGTCATTGACAACTGTTTTCTTCCTACACATTTTGAGGACCAAAACTAGAATAAATTGGTGCATCAGAGTGTATATCAGGACATTATTGAATTTAGAAGACAGTAAAGAAATGTATTCTGTCTTGTTCTAGCTAGCATTTCCTGAATGCATTGCTCACTGATACTTTTTTTTTTTGGCATCAAAATAATATTAATAAGGGTTATCTAGACACAAAGAACAACTGGCAGTAGTGGTGGTGGGGTGGGAGGCAGAGAGCCACAGAGAGAGATTTTAAGGCACTGGTTCCCACAGTTGTAGAAACTGGCAAGTCCAAAATCTCTACAGGGTAGGCTGGCAGGGGAGGAGCTGATCCTGTATGGAGGGGGAACCCCCCCAAACTAGAATTTATTTATAAAAAAATTGTGCTTTATTCTTGCAGGTTTAAACTTGTCACCTTCAAAGTACTCTCTGATGCAATACACCTATCGAGATGCTTTTTCCACTGCTCAAAATAGTTTTGAACTCATCAATTTTGATGCCTTTTAGTGCTTCTGCTATTTTTGTTTCACCTCTTCCTCACTGGCAAAATGTTTCCCTTTGAGGACTTTTTTCATCCAGGGAAACAAAAATAAAAGTCACTCGGGCTGAGATCAGGTGAATAGAAAGGGTGAGGTTCAGGGGCCATGCAGTTTTTGGTCAAAAGTGCTGAACACTCAGGGGAGTGTGGGCCAGTGTGTTGTCATGCTACATGTTGTTCATGTAAATTATCCATCATGAAATGGTAAAATGTGTTGAAAGAGTCTCAAAACAAACAAACAAACAAACAAACAAACAAACAAAGAAACAAACAAAATCACTGAAGCTGAATGCAGCCTCTCACAGCAATGCCAGCTGGTACACTGATGCAAATGAACACTTATCTAGTGGGGGAAGCTTGTACTACAAGGGGTCCATCCTACAGAAGATAATTCTGAATTTTTTTTGTGTACCCCCATATAGTTTGAGTCCGAAGGCAGTCTGTTGGGAGAATTCCTCCTTCTTATTCTTTTTTTAAGATTTATTTTATTGTTTTGAGAGAAGGTTAGAGAGAGAAGCGGGTGGGGGGCAAATCAGTCTCCACAGTTGTTCATCATTAGTTGTGGCATAGTTTCATTCCACACAGGTAAATGTGGGGCCATGCTGGGTGGGAACCAGAGTGCCCCCCGCCCCCACACACATGGAAGGCAAGAACCTTCACAACTGAGCGAGCCATCATGGCCGTTACCAGTTGCACCACAGTTCAGCTTAAAAGGCTTGCATGGCTGGGGTCGGGAATCAAACTCCATATCTTGCATTTGCAAGGCGAGCACTCAACCACTGAGCTATCCCAGCATCCCTGAGAATTCCTTCTTAGGGGAGGTCTGTCTTTTTCTATTAAAGTCCTTAACTGATTGGATGAGACCTACCCACATTATAAAGGATAATCTGCTTTTCAAAGTCTATTTATTTAAATGTTAATCTCACCTAAAAATTACCTTCACAGAAACATCTGGAATGATGTATGACTAAGTATCTGGGTATCATGCCCTAGCCAAATTGACACATAATATCAATCCAAAACGAATCCAAGACTTAATCCCAAACTGATATTTTATGAACAACATGTTTTAGAAATACAGACCAAGTGTCTTAATAGTAGGTTAAGTGGATTTGGACTTTATTATGTACGTAGAAAAGAATTCTACATGTTAAGTAGAGCTGTGATATGTATTTTGGGAAGATTATTCCAAAGATAGAGCTGTATATAAGATGGATTGGAGAAAAAAAGAGACTAAGTATGGAAAGAAAAATGGTCTAGGCAAGATGTATTGTAGGATAAGTAAGGGAGTAATAGAAGAGGGGAAGGTAGAATGATTGTGAAAAACATTTTGGGGATTGCCACTAAGAGATTGGGTCAAATGATTAGATTTGGTGGCTAGAGAAGAGGGGAAAATTCAGTTAAAATGCTGAGGCTTTAAGCATTGGTAACAGAAGACGGCAGTGACATTAGAAGAAGCAGGAATATTAGAGGAAGAGCAGCCTTTCTAGGTGTTGGTGGGACCCCATATCTGAATAAATAAAAACCATTCTGGCTTCTTAATAGTTTAACATATACTTGATATTTTATAAAGACAATTGAGAGCTGGGATTAATAACTTCATGGGAACCCCATGAGAAGAGTGCAGCTATACATATCACTTGATTACTGTGTCAGGCCAAACTGTTTTTTTCTTAATTGCTAAAGTTATTGGTTGGTAAAAATTACATAGATCCCAGGTGTACAACTCTACATTACATCGTCTATGCATTGCATTGTGTGCTCACCACCCAAAATCAGCTCTCCTTTCATCACCATGTATCTGATGCCCCCTCCCTCCTTCTCCACCCCCCTCCCCCTTACCCTCAGGTAACCACTAAACTATTGACTGTGACCATGAATTTTTGTTTTGTTGTTATTTCCAGTTTTGTATTCCACATATAGGTGAAGTTATATGGTTCTTGATTTTTTCAGTCTGACTTATTTCACTTAAGATGTCACAAATAGTGACATGTTGTCTCAAATAGCAGTATTTCGTCTTTTCTTATAGCTGAGTAGTCATCCTTTGTGTAAATCACCACAACTTCTTTATCCAGTCATCTATCAAAGGACACTCTGGTTGTTTCCATGATTTGGCCACTGTGAACAGTACAGTGATAAACTGCATATATCTTTGTGGACTAAGGTTTTTAACTGTTTTGGGTAGATACCCAGAAGAGGGATTACTGGGTCATATGGTAATTTTATTCTCAACTTTTTGAGGAACCTCCATATTGCCTTCCATAATGGTTCTACCAATTTACATTCCCACCAGCAGTGTATGAGGATTCCTTTTTGTCCACAGCCTCTCCAGCACTTGTTATCCCTTGTCTTGTTGATTATAGCCATTCCAACAGGTATGAGGTGGTATTTCATTGTGGTTCTAATTTGTATTTTCCCAATAGTGAAGTTGAGAAATTTTTAAAATTTAAAGTTGGCTATTTATATGTCTTCATGGGAGAAATGTCTTTTCAGATCTTATGCCCATTTTTCAGTTGGATCATTTGTTTTTTTGTTGTTGAGTTGTATGAGTTATTTATATATTTTAGATATTAGCTCCTTATCAGAGGTATTGTTTGCAAATATTTGATTAGTTGCCTCTTTGATTTGTTGATGGTTTCTTTTGATGTGCAGAAGTTTTTTAGTTTGATATAGTCCCATTTATTTATTTTTGCTTTTATTTCCCTTGACTTTGAGGTTAAGTTCATAAAGTCCTCTCTGAACCCAAGGCCTATAAGTTTAATACCAATGTTTACTTCTGTGCAGTTTAATTTCTTTCTAGAGTTGAGGAATAGAATAGAAATTGTCAGGAAAACCAAATGATCCACTGCTATCAGCTTTTTGTTTAAAGTGGTGAATACTGACTAGTGGATACTTACAAAACTAATCCATGCTCTTAGTTATCAAGTAGGGCTACCTAATTTATCACAGTAAGCATTTCTGAAGCTGGGAGAATTAGGGTCAAAAGGCTTGTCAGGATTTGATAAAGAAAGCCACTGGCCCATAACAATGATACTTTTTTCCCCTCCCAAAGGCATAAGCAAATATATATATATATTTAGTTTTGCCTCCATTAGTTTTCATTCTTTGTTGTAATGAGCAAACCCCCAAGCTTGGTTTAAATGACTGGCTCTAACAAAGATACTATTTTCTACACTATTTTTAGTTATTTTGCTTTTGTAAGGTGTCTTTGACTAATTGAAAATCTCACTAGCAAGTCTGCACAAAGTACCTCTACCAACCCTCGAATTCTAAGACGAGGATTGAGACATTATTTGCATAAGCCTGTTACCATCAATGAGCATGGGTTTAAGGACGGCAGAGAAGCACAAGTTAGAGTTGAAAGAGAGCATCTAGGCTGTTCGCTAACACCACAGATGAGCAAGCAGAGATTAGGAGAAATCCATGGACAGTGTCTGGGTAGAAGCAGGACTTGGAGCAGGAAGTGTATTGTCTGACTTCCAGTCCAAGGGTCTTTCACTGTGCCATGATCTAAGTACCCAGCATTGGACTAGACTCTATGAAGGAAGCAAGAGGACAGACATGATATTTGTTCTCTTAGAAGCATATATTTGAATAAAAAAAGTTCTTAACATAATAAAAGGCACTGGTCCTTGTAATACTTCACAACCTGGGAAAGCTAAGTCAGGGAAGTCCAACCTTTTGGCAGTTACTGTGACTGATCATGTGTGTGCGACATAGCAAAAAGCAAAGCAAATCTCAACCCATGTCTGTGGGAAACATATACAGAAAAAAATGTTTCATTAGTTCTGGTTGGGATTTAAAATGTGAATTATTTTTATTGAAAAACATGTTGAAGGATTAAAAATGTCTGATAGAAGAGTAATTTTGTGTAAGAGCCCACGACGCACATATGTGAATGAAATGAAATGATTATATACAACGTGGAAGTGGAAGGATGCTGAGTTCTTTGCAAAATGTAGCAGGGAAGCCAACGCCAGGAATGAGGGGGAAGGGACTAGGTTTGACCTCTCATGGGAATGATGTAAAACAAGGGCTCAGAAGCCAAGAACTTCTGTTATATTATAGCACAAATGAAATGGGCAGTGTAGTCTCTGCAGCAGGGTGAGACCAAGAGGAGCAAGTCTAGGCTGATGGACCATTAGAGAGAACAGCTGGAGAGATTAATATGATCCCTGTGGCTTTTATCCATAATGGAGGAGAATTTAAGGTGGGGTATTAAGGCTACCAAGCTGATTGGAGGAGCCAAATTGGTTGGGTTTGAGTTCTAGCTCTACTGTTTATAATTTTGTGACTTAAGTTTATAATATAATTTGTAGAAAAGTCTCAATTTTTCTGAAACGAAGTATCCTCATTTTAAAACAAGTGTAATGATGCTGTTTTCTCTTGTTAATAGAATTAAATGAAATTATGTGTGTAAAAGCCCTTTGTGGCTGATAACAGACAACATAAATGAAAGATATATTTTATTTATTACACAGTATAGGTGAATTACAGCTTTAGGCTATATGTGGCCATTCCATTCCTATAAAACTATTATAAAATATTTGTAAATTTTATATATTTCCATTACAAGGTGAGAAAGCGGTGTGAGAGGCTGGTTACTTGTCCAAAGTCTTCTTTCCTAATCAGAGAATAGTTTCTGAATTTTGAAGAGCAGAATTTCTCTTATATTTATTTTATTTTCTAAATCAAGAAGACATAGGCATATAATGACAAATTAAAAGGCAGAATTTATGTATTTCTTTAGTGCAGAAATAATTTTCATGCCCCCAAACATCAGTAGTATCTCTCATCTATCCATTTTTTATAGACTCATTTGGGAAATGTCATGGTTTATCAGAGCCACATAAATCAGTTTTCTGGATTTAATCCAATCTTTAAATGTCACCTGGAGATGAGAGAATAATAATGTCATTGTGTGTGTGTGTGTGTGTGTGTGTGTGTGTGAGAGAGAGAGAGAGAGAGAGAGAGAGAGAGAGATTAAATAAAAGCAATAAAAGCAGGTAGAGAAATCAACATATATTTGAGGGAAAAATTACTTGAGTTAGAAATAGATAATAGCTGGGTATAAGAATTTGCAAACTTAAAAAAAATGTAGACTTTACTTTGTTTGTATATCCTTAAGCGATAATGATTTTTAACTGTTGTTCTTCATACATGTTTTCAGAGTTTCAGATCTCTCCATTTATCTGCAATCTCTCCCTTGCCACATACTGAAATCCTGCTGAATCAGCCAGGATAGAGTAAAATACAGTATGCTGCGGTCATTAACAGTCTAAGCGTTTCAGTGGTTTATAACAACAGAGATTTATTTCTTCACTGGTAAGCACAGAATTATCTATTGTTCTTCCCAGTAAGCAGGAGCCTGCTTGGCTGCAGATTGGTTTTGGGGTCTGCATAAGGCCTGAACCTGGCCTGTTCAGTCCTCACAGGAGGAAAATGTCAGCAAATGAGTTTAGCAGACATGTGGGCTGCTAGTGATGGAGGGCTATAAAAACGAGGTGAAAAATCGTGTCTGTGGCCTTGGGAAACTCTCTTTTTGTGAGCTGATGGCCTTGGCAGTGGCTATGGGAATAGCCAGAGGGGAAAAGGAGATGCCTCAGTGGTCGGCTGACCAGATGTACTGTTATGGAACAGAAAACAATGCTATTGTCCTCTTTCAACAGTATGTATGGTCAGCCTACTGACAGTTTGAATTTAGCTCAGTGAGGCTAGGCTGGACCATACGTATTATTTGAAAGGGGACAGTGTCATTGTTTTCTGTCCCATTTAAAATGGGACACCTGGTCAGCCTGTTCAGTGGACATCACTCTGGTATGTGATGGCTGAGAGAGCACCCTGCATTTGGACATTTCCGATGTCCCAGCCACAATGGGGAAAGAGCCTAGGCGAACAACACACATATTTCCACTTCCATTCATGGCAAAGCACCACATGGACATTTCTGAATTCAAAAGGGTAGGGATGTATAATCTTCCCTCAGTGTGGTAAACTGAGAGCAATAGTAATTGTGAACAACGCCCCAATCTATCCTTCAAGTATTTTCTCAAGCGGCATTAAATTCTTGAAGTAGTTCCTGGGTCTCAATGAAAGTTTATTCTCCCCTCTTTAGACACCTGTAATATTTTCTCCCCCTTTTCATGGCACGCACCATTTTCCCTCTTATATTATGGTTCTTTGTGAATGTCATATATTTCTCCTGATAGGTCGTGGGGAAGCTATTGTGGGGCATAGATTATGCCTCATGTATTGATCTATGTTTAGTAATAAACATCGTACTTAGAGCAGTGTTTACTCTTTTTGATGAATGAATGAGTCTGGATAAGAAAATACTATTCTCTTTTGTGTCTCTACACATGTATAAGAGAAGGTATCTTAGGTCAGTCACCCTCAGGTGATCTGAATTGGGTAAGAGGACAGTTTTAACAAATTTGTTCCTTACTGCATAAGCTTTTAATCCTAATATGTATTAAAATATAAATATATATAATGCAGGTGCTATCTCAGTGGTTGAGTACTTGCCTCACAATTGCAAGATCAGGGGTTCAGTTCCTGGCCCTGGCCTGTATAACCCCATATGATGAACTGTGGTGCAACTGGTTACTGCCAGGATGGCTGGGCTGTGAGGGTTCTTGCCTCCCATGCGGGAGGCTCCCAGTTTGGTTCCCAACCTGCAAGACCCCACATCCACCTGTGTGGAATGAAACCATGTCACAACTAATGATGTACAACTATGGAGACTGCTCTGGGTCCTCCTCCTTATCCATCCCACTCTCTCCTTCTCTCCTTCCTTCTCTCAAACAATAAAATAAATATTAAAAAAATATATAATATAGTAATATAATAGACAAATGAAATTGTAATGTATTTAAAATATATAAAGTGGTGATTTGATATAAATATACATTGTGAAAGGATTCCTACTATTCAGTTAATTAACACTATCACTTCATATAATAATTATTATTATTTTTGGTGAAAATGATTAAGAACTATTCTCTTATAAAATACAGTATTATCAGCTATAATCGCCATGTTGTACATTAGATCCTTAGAACTTGTAACTGAAAGTTTGTGTTCTTAAAACCTTACCCCCTTTCTGTCATCTCCCAGCACCTGGCAATCACCGTTCTACAGTTTCTATGAGCTCATTTTTTTTTTAAATATTTCACATAAAAGTGATACTATACAGTATTTGTCTATATCTATCTGGCTTGTATCATTTAGCATAATGCCCACCAGATTCATCCATATTATTGAAAATGGCAGGATCTCCTTCTTTATTAAGGCTGAATATTTCACTGTATGTATGTACCATATTTTCTTTATCTATTGAGCCATCTGTTGACACATAAGTTGTTTTTGTTTCTTGCTATCATGAATAATGCCAGAATGAACATGAAAGCACAAAAATATCTTAAAGGTGGTGATGTTGTTTTCTTTCCATATATTCCTGGAAGTTGAGTTGGTGGATCGTATGGTACTTCTATTTTTAATTGCTTGAGGAACCTCTATAATGTTCTTCATTGTGACGGTATCAGCTTACATTCCCACAAACAGTATATAAGGGTTGCCTTTCTCCAGCATATGTTATTTCTTGTCTTTTTGATAATACCGGTAGGCATCCTAACAGATGTGAAGGCAAATCTCATTGTGGTTTTGATTTGCATTTCCCTTATGATTAGTGATGTGCATCTCTTCATATTGAGCATTTGTTTGTGTTCTTTTGAAGACATAATATGTTCAAGTCATCTGCCCATTTTTAGATTGGGCCTTTTTTTTTTTTTGCCATTTAGTTGTATGAGTGCCTTGTATATTTTTTATATTAATCTTTATTGGATGTATGGTTTGCAAATATTATCTCCCATTGATAGGTTGCCTTTTATTTTGCTTATAGTTTCCTTTGCTATGCAGAAGAATTTTTATTTCGATATAGTCCTACCTATTTATTTTTGCTTTTCTTGTCTTTGCTTTTAGTGTCAAGTTAAAAAATATCATTGTAAAAGCTGATGTGAGGGAGCTTATCCACTATGTTTTCTTCTAGGAGTTTTATGGTTTTAGGTCTTACATTAGAGTCCTTAATTTATTTCAAGTTGACTTTTGTGTGGTATAAGATAGCAGTCCAGTTTTGTTCTTCTGCATGTGGATATCCAGTTTTCTAGCTGTCACCTTTGAGGAGACTACCCTATATCCCCGTTGCATGTTTTTCAGTGACTTTATTGCAAAGTAATTGACCATATAGCATGTTTTTTTTCCTGGACTCTTGATTGTCCCATTGATCTATGCCTGATTTTACACTATTGCCACATGTTTTTTAAAGATTTATTTATTTATTTATTTATTATTGTTTTTGACAGAGAGAGAGAGAGATACAGAGACACAGAGACACAGAGACACAGAGAAGGGGGAGGGCCCAGAACAGTCTCCATAGTTGCACATCATTGGTTTTTCCTCATAGTTTCATTCCACAGGTGGGCGGGGCTGCACAGGGCAGGAACTGGGCGGGGTCTCACCCCGTGAGAACCGAACTGGGGGCACTCCCCAGTTCAGCGTATGGATCCACATGGGCCAGGGCCTGGCCGGGATTTGATCCTTGGTTCCCGGGGCTGCAAAGTGAGCACTTAACCCACTGAGCCATCCCGGCTTCCCCAACATGGTTTTGATTACTATAGCTTTGTAATACAGTTTGACATCAGGAAGTGTGGTGGCTCCTACTTCGCTCCTTTTGCTCATGATTGCTTTGGCTATTTGGGATCTTGTGTGGAGCCATATGATGTTTGGATTATTTTTTTCTATTTCTGTAAAAAATAGCATCGGCATTTTCATAGGGATTGAGTTACACTATAGATTGCTTTGGATAGTATGGACATTTGAACAATATTTGTTCTTCCAATCCATGAACACAGGAGAGCTTGTCATTATTTGTGTCTTCAATTTCTTTCATCAGTGCCCGGCCAGCTTGGTCTCACTGGGCTCAGTTCCAGGCATCAGTGGGCTGACCGTACGTACCATTTGAAGTGGGACAGCACCATTGCTTTCTGTCCTGTTTAAAATGGTACGTCTGTTCAGCCCAGCTTAAGAAATGGGGATGTGGGAGTGAGAGTGGGCTGGGGAGAAGGCTTAGTTAACTTCAAGATAATTAGAGGGTTTTGAACACTCAATTCTGTAACCTTCATTGCCCCCACCCCCCAGTAATATATTGGTCTTCATCTTTGCCCTAATCCTTCCTTTATACCTAGCTTTCTTACCTTTATTTGCTTTTCCTCTTGGAAACCAAAATCCCTTTTGATTAAATGGACACAAAGGCTGAATTTGTCATTTTGAGACTTTCTCTGCTCTTAAACTGCCTGTCTCTAGAGTCACACTTCATTAGCAATGGCTGATACCTTCTTAGTTGTCAAATCCCCATTGAGACAGAGGTTGTACTTAAATAATATTGCACATTTCCTTTGACTCAGTATAATTACAAGTGTGAAATCTCAGAATAGTTCATTAAAAATTGACTTGGGGAAGCTGAGGTGGCTCAGTGGGTTAAGCCTGCTCACTTTGCAACCCCGAGGACTGAGGATCGAATCCTGGACCCAGCCCTGGCCCATGCGAGCCCATATGTTGAACTGAGGTATGCCTTTCATTTGGGAGGCCCCAATTCAGTTCTCATCCCCCAGTTTGGCCCCTGGCTTGAGGGGGCGTGCCTCCCACGCAGGAGGCCCCCAGCCCGGTTCCCGCTCTGTGTGGCTCCCAGCCACCGGTGTAGGATGAAACCATGTTGAAAACTGATGACATACAACCATGGAGACTGCTGTGGACCCTCTCCCCTCTCTGTGGCTCTCTGTCTCTCCCTGTCTCTGTCAAAAAACAGTAAATAAATCTTAAAAAAAAATTGACTTAATACATGCATCATAGAAAGATACCTTAAATATATTCTTTCCATTAAAACTCTATCAATAATGCATATAGTTACTATATGTAAATATTTTGAAATAGTACTGCAAGTTTCTAAGTGTAAATAAACATGGGTTTTTAACTTTTCTATATCAGCTCCTTAGAAATCTATATCCAGCTCACTTAACACAGAGAGAAGTATTTCATATAGGCTGAGAGCATTTGAAATAATTAAAAAAAAGTAAAACAATTACAGAGTTGACAATGTATGTGTATAAAATGTTGAATTTGGGAACAGAAACGATAGAAGACACGGTCAAAATCAGTATTTTGAATGTAGGTGTTTGAAATGTCTATTGAAAAAAAGAAAGTTGCTTAATGAGGATAGAAATTTTAAAAGACCATTCTGGTAGAGTGTATAGAAGTAGTGATCACCTGTTATAGTGGCTAGTTCAACATATGCCAAATGATGAGTCTTAGCATTCTTAATAATTTTTGAAAATAAATTTAATTTTATGACTATTTGCACTATCTTTGTGTGTGTGTTTTAAGATTTCATTGTTTTTGACAGAGATAGAGAGAGACAGAGAGAAGAGGGAGGACCCAGAGCAGTCTTCACAGTTGCACATCATCAGTTTTGGACTTGGTTTCATTCCACACAGGTGGGTGGGGGTTGTGCAGGGCAGGAACTGGGCTGGGGGCCTCCCGCATGGGAAACACACCGCAGCTCAGCATATGGGTCCTCACGGGGCTGCGGCCAGGATTGGATCCTCGGTTCTGGGGGCTGCAAAGCAAGGGCTTAACCTGCCGACCCATCCCAGCTTCCCCTTTCTTTGTGGTTTAGCTTTAGGCTTCAGAAGAAAGGTAAGAAATTTTCACTGAACAGACTGTAGAGCTTTGAAATATAAAAAAAAGGGCTCTTCTTTTATGCTTGCAGACATAACTTGTTTTATTGCGCTTCACTTTATTGTGCTTCACGGATGTTACTTTTATTTTTTTTCTACAAATTGAAGGCAAGATCCTCCTCCATTAAAAAGATTTGAATTTTATTGTGGTGGTCTGGAAAGGAACCTGCAATATCTCTGAGGTGTGCCTTTATTATCCTCCAGTAAGTAGTTACATCTGACATAGGAATAAATACAGATCTATATTGGTTACTTGCAAGAAAAATTTTCTTTTTTCCTCAATTTAATAAAACTTAAATAACTGGGATAATCAAACCTGATTTGATATCTTGTAAGTTTCAAATTTATAAGGGTTTATAGACTCTAAAATTCTAATATAAATGGAGAATGACACATCAGGACAGGTAGTCCCAAAGCGTTGAAAGTACCGGTATGCATTTGAGTATGTGAATACTGGGACAGAAAGTAAAGCAAGGGAGTGAAGACAAGGGAGTAGATTTCTCTGTAGGGGGACAAGGAAAATAGTATTGAGTGACCCCATGTGCCAGACAATGTGCCTATGTTTTGCAGCTAATATCTTATTTGCTCTTCAAACAGACTTTTGAGGTTAGCAACTATCATTTCTACCTTAGAGAAGAGAAAGCTGAAGTTGAATGAGATCAGGGAACATGATCTCCATCATGTAGCAGAACAGATTCAAGGTTCAGATTAAAAAATTTTCTGCCAGAACTCCAGAGCTCATTCTTTTTTACTATTACTTGTTTTCTGTGGTGAAGAGCTTCTGAAATGAAAAAGAAGTTGAGGCAGGATTTTATAGTTTTAGGGCTTGAGGCATGATTCCTGTGTGGGAGGTTAAACGCCTGGGGCATTTTTGGTTTTAGTCACTGCTGAGTTATTTTTCCTGGGCCAGTCTATGTCTCAGTCTGTGAATCACTGTCAGCTATTTGAGAACCTACTTTATCCTCCTCATCTTACTAGGGTCGTAGGCAGACATCACAATGGAATTGCCCTTGGCACCAGACCTCTAGAAGCGTTTCTTCCAGATCCGAGAATTAGGAGGTAACACAAGGAAAATGGCCTATCAGCTAGCTAAATTGTGTGGCATGAACCTGTGGTTCCTCCCGTGTGGGCTATGGATGCACGATGGAGACAAGTGTACGATCTTTGTGCCCATAGGATTGTTTATTTCTTAGGGAAGTACAAGCTGAAAGTACAACTGCAACTACGCAAGGTGAGATGACTATTTTGATGTTAAATGGGGCAGTAGGGAAACATTAGTGTAGGCTGTAACACATTTTTACAGATGAAAAGTACATTAAGAGACCAGAAAGGAGAGAGTACAAGTAAGATGGAGACATGGGGGATAGCTTCACAGTACAAGTGGTATTTGTATTGGGTCCGGAAGGTGGAGCAGTATTCATTACAGATAGGGGGAAAAAGACATTTCAGGTGTGTGAAACTACATAAACAAAGGCATACCCTTTACAGTATTTACTTCATTCATAATAATTTCTGTTTTATCTAATTCCAAAGGGAATTGAGGCAGATTAAAAAATACCTATTAATACAGCTTAAAATAATATTAGACAGACAGTTAAATTACAGTGAGAAGTTGGCCTTATATTTAGCTCTAAATTTCCTGGCAATGAAAGAAAGAATGGGACACTTGAGACTATGCCTGATAAACGGAGATTCTAATTCTTTAGGTGAAACACGATTTTGTGTGCTCCTAAATTCCAAGCTGGCATCCAAAGGACCCTGAGCAACGTGACAGAAAATGTATTTGGTAGTAATCTTCAGAAGAAATAAAACTCACCTTGTGGCTCTCTTTTCTACTGTCCCTCAAATTCCTCTCTATTCAGCCAGTGGGTTAAGGAAAGGAAAGAGAATAGAGTCAACGGGCTACACTGAGCTTTCATCCCATCTCACATGTATCACTGTTGAGGACTTGGTCATGTGATTGTACCTAACTTCAGGGGAGGTTCCGAAATGTAGTCTAGCTGTGAACACAGGAGGATGAGGGGAAGGAGTTGAGTGTTACATAGAAATTCAAGTGTAGTTGGCAGAAGAGAAATTTTTCTAAGTGGTCTAGTCATTTTGTATGGTAATTGAAGTAAGATACAGATGATTTTAATGTTAAGTATTTTAACAAAAATTCAGAAACTTGATTTGTTTTTCTTCCTAGTGGGAAGCCATTCTACTTCTCTTTGACGTGGGCTTGGGGGTCGGGGAGAGGACAGGGGATGGGTACCTTCAATAAGAACCAATTTATTTCTGTGTAGTATAGGAAATCCTTGCATTTCAAGGATTCAAATTGGTGAAGATAATGATAAAATCATAGTATAGAGTAGAAATATTTTCAATGTCATATACCAGGAGGCTTGAAATAATGCCTTTTTAATGAGTGATGAAATATTGGTTAATTGGCTCCATCCATCCAGTTCCCTGTTAGAAGGCTCAACATCATTACCTAATCTTTTGTCTCTCCCCTATTGAACAGACTTGGAAAAAATAGTAAGAGTTTGGCAGACAATAGATCTCATAAATATTCTTATCAAAAACAATACTAAAATATTTTGGTTCTCTATTATGATTGCTTTGTTATCAGAAAGCAATTTTATAATACAGACTTTGAAATCTCTTTCTCTATGGGCTGCCACATAATTTATACTTATTAATATTTTGTATGTTCTTACCTTATAAATAATATGCATTCTATAATTATTAAATGTGCCAAAAAATAAAAATGCTAACTGTATTGCTTAGATGTTTTATTGCCTTTTTAATACTTGTCTATTTGATCTATCAATTATGAATGAATGTTAAATCTCACACAATAAAGGTAGATTTATCAGTTGCAACTATAGTTTTTGACTAAGATGGTTTCAGCTTCACAAACTTTAGACAGGCTCTTTCCTTACTCTAGGCCCCTGACCACTTTATTTCTGAGGGTATTTATTTGAGAAAACTTGTAAGTGTAAATCTTTCATTTGTCCCTGTGGCATGCAAATATGTAAAAAATGTCTTGCCAGTGTTACAATGGAGAAGTCTTCCTCAAGTACCTGGGAGATGTCCCTTTGAAATATAATCTTCAAGGAAGATAGAGCCCCACAGGATTGTAGGAACTTAACTTTCCTGGGTGCCTTGCTCCAGGTTGCAAAACTGCCTGAGGATTCCAGGAAATTTGCTTTTCTTCCTGGATAAAGCCAGTTAGCAAACATAGAAGGCCTACAATCCTCCCGTCCCCATTCTTAAAACTCTCCCACCCTTTGTTTCAATAGGATTGAATTTGGACTGCATTCTGCTCATGTTGTCCTCGTTGCAAAAGTCTTGAATATAGTCTTCCTTATTTATTTAAGTTTGTGCCATACAATTTTTGCTCTTGTGAGGTTTGCAGTTCATCTAATTATAGTTCCTTGTACATTATCTGACTTTCCTCTCTGACAGCTTCTAAGACCTTTTCGGGATCACTTAAATTTTTTGAATCAGAAATTTCCCTACTGTGCAGAAAATACAAATTTGGATTGCATATTCATTTGAGAGAAAGGCTATGTTTAAAAATTCTCGAGGGAGACTCTTATTGCTCTTACTTTCCACACATAGTGTTAGCAGAGATGAGCACGTTTCCCATTACTGCAGGCAGGTGATTTTTTTTTTTTCCTTAAGGATGTGGCCCCTTTCAGTCTTGACTATAGGTGTGGGTTTCTGATTTAGCACATTTCCCCCACGTATGCAAACACTTTGATAAACCCATGCCTCGTTTCCTATTTTCTTACAAACAATTAATTCCTAGAGCTCTAGTTTCCAGCATCAGCATTGTTCCAAGATAGCCTTACTTTCTGAGATTTCTTGTTCTTATTTCAGCTCACTGTTTTTCTGCCTTTGCTATTTGTTTTTTGGAAATGTTTCTACTTACAGGGCATTGGCAGTGCATTTAAAGTATATTTGATATAACCTCCTTATAGGCATACTTTGGAGATATTGCTGGTTTGGTTCCAGAACGCTACAATAAAGCAAATGTTGCAATAAGGTGAGTCATAATCTTTTTGCTACTTGAGGGTCTTGCCTTCAATTTGTAAAAGATGCAACATCTGTGGAGCCCAGTCAGGCACAATGCAATAAAACAAGGTATGCCTGTATTACCTTGGTGCCAAACATAAGTTTTTCAAAGTATAAACATGGACATGATAAATGAAAAGTTTATATTTGATTCACTAGATTACAGGAATCTAGCGAATGATTTTCTATGTGGAATGCAGTATTCTGGCTAAGACTGTAGACTGAAAAGAGGTTTATGAGAATTTGGGGGCAGTAGAAGTTACTGTAGTGATTCAACTTTCTTCTGACTAGCAAATAAAGTATACTAGATGATGGTGGCATGAGATACTTGTTCCCCATGCTCCAGGGGAATGTGTTGGTGGCATCTTCCCAAGGACAATTGGTTCTATTATAATTTGACATTTAGCTCACAACTATGTTTCTCCCTGCCTCCCCCATTATATTAAGCATTAGACTCAAACTCAAAACTGTCCTACCGCCTTCTTTTTTGATGATTTAGCTGTTGTCAAAGCACAAAGGAGAACACTAGGCCCTTGGGCTGTTTTGCCCGTTTCAGGTATAAGGTATTTCTGAGATGTGGAATGGGTCATTGTATGACCCTTCTTCTCCCTTAAGGGTGTGTTAATGGTCTTGCAGTTTCCAAGAACATTACGCAAGAGTCAGTTAGTTGGTAAGTGGTTGACTATACTGAAGCAATGTGTCTTCAGTCTGAGAACTGCCCTAGAAAACTATCAATGAATAGCAGTTTTATACACCTTACAATCAGTCAAAGCTAAAAGACGGAAAGAAGAAAAAGCTAGAGTCCCATGTGTTACAAGCATACTAATTATGAAAGCAGTTCAAAATGTTCTGATGTGTGTTCATGTGTCAGAAACTTAGACATTTAGCAATTTAATTGGATTGCTGTGGAATGAAGGTAACAGGTAAGAAGATAAAACAAGACTAAATTAAGTCCCACATGAGTTCGCTTTTTTTGCAGGAGATTGACAGCAGCAGGTAAAACATAGTACCTGCCCTGTCACTTTGGCTGTTTGTTTTCTGTGGCTTCATAGACACTCAGATTGAGGGTTTTGACCAGTATTTGTGTTTGGAGATAGTAAGAGCCTTTTCAGTGTTGGCAAAAGCTTGTAAGTGGTTAGCAGTGACTATGATTAAAGCATTATTAAGAGCCTTAACTATGACAGCTACAAAAATTTTTGTTATGTAATGAATTGATTTGGGCAAAGTCTATGAGTTTCCTACTTCTCAAGACTATACCAGTGGTGTTTCCAGGATTTCTATGGGTAGAGGGCTTTTGGCCGTCAAGAGTAGTGGCAGTGGTGGGGTTGTAGGAAGATTGGGGGGCTTGTTCTAAAACAGCCTTTGTTTCACAAGCAGACTGTTTTAATATGTTACAAATCAATAAAAAATAGGCATTAGTACAGGATTTAGGAAGCCTCTGGGGTCTAAATCAAAAATGCATTTTAATTTGGGAGTCTTGGGGAGATTAATGGAGATAATGAGGGTGTTGACCCCCCAAAATACTCATAGTTATTAACACAGGCTTAGACATATCTTTAACATTATAAAATTGGTTTACCCTCACTGTTTTCCATATATCTTTTTCTCTTTTGATGGTGGAATTCTTTGAAATAAAGTAATCACTAAGTGATAGTCTAAATGTATCACACTTTCTTAAACCATCCATAGCTCTATATATTTTTTTCCACAATAATAGACAAGTAGGAAAGAATTCAAGGGCTCTTAGAGATCTTCTTGTTCAACCTCTTCATGTTGCAATAAACTAACATGCAGAGAAGTGACTGAGTTCTGCTTTGATTAGTTATTAGGGTAGAGACTGCTGATTGCTCCTAATATGGATTCACTGATTTATATTTGGTGACAGAACCCAGAATGATAAGCAACTTAGGTCATGTGGTCATGTGAATAAGTTATACCCAATAAGCTAAAGTACTATGTAGTATTTCCTAGATGCCATCTTAGCAACTGTATGCCCTTCATCCTCATCATTTATTTCACTTCCAAAATATAATAAAATACCAAAGTGATGGTTGAAGCACTAACTTTCATTTTAAACCATGAAGACAATACACATATCCTAGGGATGACATAGCTGAGAGCTTAAAGGATCCTGAATCTTGATGACAGTGACTGTAGAACTGCCATATTGGCACTAGAGTTTCTAACTTTGTACTTCTATCACAAGAGAAACACTTCTAACTTGTTCAAACCACTGTTATTTGGAGTTTTCTGTTGCATGAATTTGAACCTATTCTTCCAGTGATTTTTTTTTATCACAGTACCACTTAATTTCTCTAACACAGGTTTAATCTATGAAATTATGAGTCTTTTTATAATATACTATATTGTTCATTAATTAATTTAATATCGCCATATCTCATATTTGTTGTCAGGTTCTATGCTATGAATCAGCAGTGCAGAGATAAATAAAACAACAAGCTTGTGGCTTAGCCAGGGAGATTGACTGATACGTAAACAAATAACTGAAATAGAGTTATAGTTAAAGGCATCTACAAGGACTTCAGTGGAAAAGAGAGAAAGTGAACAATCCTGATTTTTAGATGAGAGGGAGTGTTCACAGAGGAGAGAGTACCCGGGTTGGTTCTTGAAAGATTTGTAGGAGTCCTATAGGCAAGAAAGGAGGAGAGAGAAAGTTTTTGTCAGAAAAAACTTTTATAAAAACCTAGAGGTGTGGCACAGAATGACACATTAGGAGAACTCTAAGTACTTTGGAAGTGGTAAAAATTAGAGTTACTGGGAAAGTGCCAGGAAATTATGTTATAGACAGTCCAGACTATTTTATAACTGGTGAAAACATTTGTCATATCCTACCATCACTTTACTTCAGTGGTCCATGGAAGAAAAAGAGTATCATGTGTCCCAAGTGACATACACTTTCATAAAGATTTGCATTTTGGAACATTTGATACTTTGGATTAAATTAAGGAGTTAACATTTACCGAGCACTTACTGTTTGCCAGAATTATATTCCTTAATAAACATTATCTCATTTACTACAGCACTTTCAGAGGTATTATTATTATGCCCATTTTATAGATGAGGATATTAAAGCTCAGAAACAACAAGTAATTTGTCCAACAGTACAAGTTTAGCAAATAATAGAGCAGAGATTCAAGTTAGCTCTCTCTGCTTCCAGAGGCCAAGTTCTTACCATTAAGGTTTAATATATTTGTCTTACCGTTTATCTATGCAACTCTATCATCTCTCTCTACATCATTACTCTATTTCAATAAAAGGAGATCATTTATTTGAATATCAGACACATTTAAGATGGATGGTGCCACTGATACTGAAGTTGTTACAAGAAATTCAAATATTTCCAAAGTAGATAAATAATCATCATTCACACGTTGGTTATTGAAATGGCAATTTAAGAAATAGTACTGAGCCAAATTTGGTGATTTATAAAGATATATCTATATTTGTGTGTGTATGTATGTGTACGCACCCTCATTTGTCTACATATGTACCTAATCATACAAATCTGGACCTGGCAGGAAACTTAGAAACCGATCTAGGAAAGCTCTTAAACCTTTAGGAAACCAATTAAGTTGTCCAAGAGAATTTGAATTTCTAAATTTTTGGCTCCTTGGCAAATGGCTTGCCATTAATAAACACCTGCAGAGAACTTCCAAGTTACAGACATGATTTATTGATTTATTGATGAAGGTAACTCTGAGCTATTTGGAATAGGAGAAAGCATTTATGAAGTCATAAATAATGCAGTTTAATGAAGATGCCAACTGGATGATAATGATTGTTCCAAGGCATGAAGAGTCACTGCCCATAAAACGGTATTTTGGTTTCTTTAGGGAACTTAACTCCTAAATATTTTCACTGGGAAATTGTATCTAGACAAGCTGATTCTGGAAAATGTTAAAATCATTTTGCAAAGGAGGCAGGTCTATGATAAAGAGGCAGACAGATGAAACTATGATTGTTATAGTATCCTAGATCAGACCCCTGTACATTTGCATTTACATTGCTATAAAATATGTAACTTTTCATTAAGCACTGTTTTGTAGGCTTCACAAGTTATTTTATCATGAGCCTTATAACTCCTAAAGGATCACAACCTTCTTGAAGGCTTTGACTGTGCTTTTGTTTGTTCTGTTTTTTATTATTATTATTTCTAGTCTCATATTAGACCAAAGCTGAGTATTGATCATATTTTTGAACTCAACTCCAGAAAACTTGAAACAGTAAAGCCTATATACAGAAAAAGAATTTACAAGAAAAAAGGAGATTTGGAGAAAGATATTATTTGATTCCCTACTATTGTTTTTACTTATTCACTTCACAAATTCATACTGAGAATCTGGTATTAAAAAAACACCATGTTAGACCCTGAAGGAGATACAAAAAAGTGTGTGGCACGTAGTTAAGCATTCAATAATTTTGCTGTTAATTATTAACATTGTTATCTAGCAGTTTGGGTTATTTGGAACATTGTATCATAAGGCATGTGCACAGAGCTGTTAGTAAGTATAGAGAGAATCACGTATTCAAAGAAAAATGAGTAAACAGAAACAAAAGACAATATGTCAGCAAAATTGTACAAAAACAGAAATTTTACCATAGCATACTAGTTGAGTAAGCAATAAGCAATATTTGCATATTCATGACAATAAATAATAAATTAAAAATGGTCAATGATTGTATTGGGGAGGTGACAGAAAGAAAGATTTAAGTGAGATAAAATTCTTATATACTACAATAGGAAACCAACAATAATAAAAAAAAAAATCTGGGGAGTATAGAAAAAACATTCTAGGAGTTTAACTTTTTTAGTGTGACAGGCTGATATATCGGCTTTTGCATCTTGGGCAAAAAGTGAGGCGGGTTGATATATTGGCTCATATGTAGACCGTTAAATTACCCTTCACATTTCTTGCTAGTACCGCTGGCAGAAGGTAGCACTAAGAGGGTTAAAATATAGATTTAGGGAATTCTGGGTTAGCTTGGCAGGTAGAGAACTTGTTTTGCAACTGTGAGGTCTGGGGATGGAATCCTGGCCCTGGCTCTGGCCCGTGAAAACCCATATGCTGAACTGTGGCAAAACTGGTAATCAGCAGGATGGTGGTGAAGTTTCGCACCTCCCATGATGGAGATCCCAGTTAGGTTTCTACGCCATGTGGCCCCCACCCATCTGTGTGGAATGAAACCATGTCAAAAACTGATTATATACAACTATGGAGATTGCTTTGGGCCAACCCCCTTCTCTCTCCCTCTCAAAATTCTTCTCAAATTGTAAAATAATCTATTTTTAAAAGAAAAAGACTTAGATTATCTAAAAACTTTGTGTAGATTTACCTAGATCTACAAAGTGATTCTGTCTATCATTAAATATTTGCACGAGTGTCACTTATTTAATCATTTAAGCAGTATGGTCTCTCAGCTCATCTTTATAGAAAGATGTAAGATTACAGAGGTGAGCACAGATTCTCTGCCAAACTACAGGATGAGCAAAAGGTTTATTGGAACAGAAATGTGAGCTCAGTTGCTATGGTTTTCAAAATTTTATTTGAATTTGTGTGGCAAATGCTGTTGTTCCCTTCTGTGTGATGAAAGATCAAAATTCCTGTTAAACAGCCAAAGCTAGTGCCTTATTCTTCTCAGGTGTCAGACATAAATGTAGCATCAGGGGATAAATTGAGATAAGCAGAATTTTATAATGTTTGGTTACTCAGCTAGCCTAGTGAAGAGGTGGTTTGAGAGTGTTGTATATTTTAAAAAATGCGTTGAATAGTTTTGTTGATAAATATTATAGAAATGTAATAATCCAGACCATAAAGAAAGAGTGTCCCTGTTTTCTCCACTTTCTCTTTATTATACATGCAAATGTACTCACATTATATGTATAGTCAAGAGATAACTCCTAGAATGATTTTAATATGCTATAATTTGAACCTTTAGGAGTTGTTAAATTTGGAATATAAGGTTTTGGGCTCATCTTTCTCACTTGAAAGAATGTCTCTACTATAGTCCTAAAATCAATTATAGAAATACAACGGTTCTTTCTGATCTGAGAACATTAGAATTACAATGTAAATACCATTAATTTTCTTTAAAAAATTCAGAGAATTGATTTACGAGAAAAAAGTATTTATACTATTCATAGTATGTCATAAATTCAGCCACTATTACGTACCACTTGGTGTAACAGTGATTTCTGTCATTACTACCTGCTGTGAACAGTGGTAGAGGCAGGTGCTCTTCAACTTACCATGTCATCTTTCAAGATTCATGAATCAATAAAGCAAAGCATTGTAAATTTCTGGTATGTAGTTAATAGTACTGTATTTACCCTACATATATTATGGGTTTTTTCCCTTTTGACACATTACAGATGAAGACCAGAGACTCAGGGGACCCGAGCAACCTCCCTTATATTATATCAGAGACACACAAAGTCTGACAAATAAGTTCACAAACTTGCCACCATGCGCTTATGTTGGCAGCACTGGACAAACAACTCAGTAAGACTTCAGAACTTTGGTATATCAGTGTCTCACAGCTGTGTTCTTGTTGATGTGTAGTGGTGTCTTGCTGAGTGGCGTTCACTGTTGTTGCTTGTTTTTGTGTGCTGTCCCAAGAATGTTGGAACTTCAATTAGAACAATGAACAACATTAAATTTCTTGATTAACTTGGCAAGAGTGGGAGTGAAATCAGGGACATGTTAGTCCAAGTTGATGGGGATAATGCCATGAAGAAAACAGCTGTGTGCAAATGGATTAAACATTTTTCTGAGGGGAGAGAAAGTGCCACTGATGAAGAGAGGCTATGGTGAGTAATGAGCAGAACTGACAAAAACATTGCAAAACTTTGTCTACTTGTGAGTCAAAATTGTTGGCTGACTGTGAGAAGCATAGCACAGCAAGTAAACATTGATAGAGAAAACTGGAAAATATTAACTTAAAATCTTGGTATGAGAAAGGTGTGTACAAAAATTGTCTTGAAGGAACTCACTGATGAACACAAACAAAGGAGTGTTGAAGTTTGCCAAGACCTTTTGGAGAGGCAAGATGATGTTTTGGGTCACGTTATCACTGGGGATGATAAATGGGTGTAGCAATACAACTCTGCAATAAAGCATCAAAGTGCACAATGGAAGTTAGTGAATTTTCCATGAACAAAAAATTACCATCAGTCCAAATCCAGAGTCAAAATGATGTTGCTAAACTTTTTTGATATTAGAAGAATTGTTCATTATAAATTTGTACCAACTGGACAGAATGTCAGCCAAATTGACTGTTTGCAAGTGCTGGAAAGGCTGTGTGAAAAAGTTAGATGAAAATGACCTGAACTTTTAGCCAACAACTCATGGCTCTTGCATCATGACACTACACCAGCTCGCATGGTACTCTCTATGAGGGAGTTTTTAGCCAGTAAACAGATACCCTCCCTGTATTGGAGCATCCTCCATACTCACCTGATCTGGGCTCCACTGGCGGTTTTCTTTACCCTAAGATAAAGGAAACATGAAAAGGAAGATATGTTGATGAAATTCAGGGCATCAAGGGTAATACGACAACAGCTCTGATGGCCATTCCAGAAAAATAGTTCCAAATTTGATTTTAAGGGTGGACTTGGCACTAGGGTCGGTGCATAGCTTCCCAAGGGAAGTACTTTGAAGGTGACCATAGTGTTATTCAGCAATGAGGTATGTAGCACTTTTGCTAGAATGAGTTCATGAACTCAATTGTTAGGCTTTGTATACGAGTAAAAAGATAAATGTAGTAAGTGCCCAGATGTAGCATTCAATTAGAAAACACTGTCAAGTAGAGAAAAGGAGGGCGAAGGAAATAGGTAGTATGAAGGTATGTGTGAAAAGGAGGAAGAATTGTGTGTTACTCAGTATAGAGTTAATGGTAGAAAAAAATATCAGCAGAAAATATTTTAGGTAAAGCACCTTTTTTGATATTTAAGGTTAATAACTTGGTCTCCACTCTAAATGAGATGGGGAGATTTTTAGGTTGGGTATCCATGTTTGTATGCATGAGAAACATCTTAGAAATTTTGATAAAAATGCCCCAAAATGTTGTATATAGTATTTTAGAAACATCAAAGTCAAATGATAGCAGTATGAAAGTATTAAAAAAAACTTTTACAATTTGGTATAGTTTTGAACTCTTACCAGCAAAATTATGTATTCATTTTCTATTCTATTTAATTTCATTTTAATATCTAAATCCAAAGTAATAAAAATAATTTTGTCTGAAAGAATTCTTGGCTGTGCTAACACCTTAAATTGTGATCAAAAATTTACAAATTAAATGTCTTTCCAGGGAACCTTAGATCTGGGAGATATTATATCTCTTCCATAGACATCTGTTATCATCTAAATTCATCTCATTTTATTATCCAAACATAATGTTTTTTTTATAATCATAATTCTGAAATAAAAAAAGGATATGAAAAAGTCTTTTGATTTTTTATTATGTATTTTAAATTGCTGAGCAAAAAATTATAATAACAATATAAATATTTGACTAATTCTGCTGTCATAATTTGTAACATCAGAGGCTTAGCTTAATATAGCTATATAAATCTGAAAAGACCAACCATCCTTAAGGAAAAAGTGACAATGGGAAATTAATTGGAGTAGTTGCTATTGAATTGATATCTGGGTTAAATGAGTTAACATACATAAAGTGTTTACAGTAGTACCAGCCACATAGTAAGTGTTCAGTGAATTTTAGTAATTGTTGTTATAGATGTTATTTGTAGCTTGTATCGCATAATAGAATACATTTTATTTTATACTAAAAAGCTGAAAATACATTGTTTTATCAGAATATGCACTGAGGAGATAATATAGATACAAACTAATTTGTAAATTCAACTGGTATATAAATAAAATTAATACCTTTGATGGGTAGAGCTGTAGTGTAGTAGAGGCAAAGTTTAGCCCTGAAATCAGACACATCAGGAAAAAACAAACAAACAAAAAAACAAATAAAAAAGAAAAAAAAATAACAACCCCCCCAAAACAACCCCAAACTGGAAACATCTGATGAATTACTTTTAGTCTTAGTTACATATTCTCAAAAAAATAAAAAATAAAATTAATATCAACTTCACAAATTATCTGTGAGAACTGAATGTAATAACATATAAAATATTTGGTTCCTAGTACTTCAGCACAGGTAGAAATTGTTCTTTTTTTCTTTATTGAGTATTTGTGGTGTGCCTCTGTCTTAGTTTTCTATTGCTGTGATAACTAATTACCACAAACATAGTTTCTTCAAATATGGAAATACATCGTCTGACAGTTGTGTAAGTTAGAAGTCTTGTACGATCTTGTGGACAAAAATCAGGATATCAGCAGGCAGGGTTCCTCTCTGGACGTTCTTCGGGAAGTTTCCTTTTCTGAATATCTGGATTGATGGTGGAATTCTTGCTGTTGTAAGACTAAGATCCCATTTCCTTGAGAGGCATCGTCTGGAGGCTGTGTCCAGCATCATGTAGGCACCTGCATGCCTTGGCCCATGCCCCCTTGCTCCATCTTCACAGCCAGAAGAGGCAGTTTGAGTTCTTCTCTTACTTTGACCCTTTTCTCCTTTCTCCGTATAATTTTATTGATTTCCTTCTCTGCTCGTAGTGATTCATGAATTAGATTCATCTCACTTAGATAATCCAAAGTAATCTCCCTAACTGCAGTTCTGTAACCTTAATCACATCTACAAAATCTTGTCTGCCATGTAAGGTAATATATTCACAAGTTCCTGGGATTAGGGGTCATTGTTCTGCATAGTACAACCAGTATTGTGCTAAGCAATTTGTAAAATAATAATGTAACAACAATAATATTAATATTTATCAAGCCCTGTGCTAAGCATTCTACATAGAAATTTAATAATCAAGGCAAAGCAGAGAGGTAGGTACTAGGATGGGCCTTATTTTGCAAATGAGGAACTGAAGAATGCAATGATTAATCACTTGCCCGAAGTCACTAATGCAGCAAGCTAGGCTTTTAACCCAAGCAATCTGATCCTGGAGAACAAAACTAATATTTTATTCTCATTGAATTTTTGTCAAATGGGTGTTATGGAGATGGGAAAAACAGTAACGAAGTCTTAAACATAAATGCAATGTTGTAATTTGGTAAGTTCTAAGAAGATATGCACTGTACTAAGAATTACTAAAGTTGAGTGGTTTGATCTAGTTAGAGAAATACTAGAATGTGGTGGCTGTCTGACTTCCAATGAAGAATGCATAGGAATTCACTAAAGTCAGGGTGGAAAAGCATTCTAGGCCGAGGGCTCAGAATCTGCAAATACCTGTAGCAAGAGGGCACTTAGCTGGGATGAAATGACTGAAAGAAGGCTATTATGGCCAGATGAGAGGGAGTACAGCGGAGTGTAAGCCTAAAATAAGGCTGGAACAGAAGGTGGTAGCCAGACCACAAAGGATTTGGGGCTATGCTAAAGGTTTGTGTTTATCCTAAAGCAAACCGGTCTAACCCATGGCCCACATGCAGACCACAAGTGGCCAAGGACAGCTTTGAATGTGGTCCAACACAAATTCGTAAACTTTCTTAAAACATTATGAGATTTTTTTCCAACTTTTTTTCTTCTTATTCTTTTTTTTTTTTTTAGCTCATCAGCTGTCTTTAGTGTTAGTCAATTTTATGTGTACCCCAAGACAATTCTTCTTCTAATGTATCCCAGGGAAGCCAAAAGATTGGACACCCCTGTCCTAAAAGCTCTGGGAAATAGTTTAAGTCCTGCATGACAGGATCAGATTCATGTTCCAAACAATAACTTTGGCTTTAAATGGGGAAAGAGGGTTGAAGGAAGGCCAGGGTGTAAGCCAAAAACCCCACGGGAGAATATTGCAGTAGCATTGAGGCTAGATGTTAGGAGCTTGGAGTAGAGTGGTGGTGAGGGACCATGGAGGTAAGTATAAGCATTTCAAAGATATTTTGCTGCTCTAATTAAAAATAAAATGGGTGATGCATTGAATGTAGTCAGATGATGAGGTAGGAGATTTGAAGTCCCCAATGTGTTTTTATTTCCTTCTTTGTCTTTCTCATTTCTTTTGGGATTCATTGTAATGTTTCTGGAGTTTTGTGAAATAGTGGTTCTCATCCTGAGCCGTTTGATCTCTCTTCCTTTCCTGGAGCTTCTGATTTAGGAAGTTTGGCTTAAAGTTCTGAAATTTGGTAATTAGAAATTATTATTATATTTGAATTGACTATTTTTTAGAGCAGTTTTAGATTCATAGTAAACTGAGTGGAAGTTATAGAGATTTCCCATATTCCCCCTGTCCAACATATACACAGTCTCCCCCATTGTCAACACCCCCCACTGGAGTGGTTCGTTTGATACAATTGATGAACCTACATTAATATTTTATAACTACCCAACGGCCATAGTTTACATTACTGTTTATTCTTGGTGTTGTGCATTCTATGGATTTTGATGAATGTATAATGACATGTACCTATCATTATAATTTCATACAGAATAGTTTCACTGTCTTAACAATCCTCTGTGCTACACTGATTCATCGCTCCCTCCCCACTAACTCTTGACAAACACTGAACTTTTTGCTGTCTTCATAAGTCTGCCTTTTCCAGAATGTCATATAGTTGGATTTATACAGTATGTAGCCTTTTCAGATTGGCTTTTTTCACTTAGTAATATGCTTCCAAGGTTTCTCCATGTCTTTATAGGGCTTGGTAGCTCATTTCTTTTTAACACTAAATAATATTTTATTGTCAGAATGTACCACATTATGTTTACCCATTCCCCTTTTGAAAAACATCTCGATTGTTTCCAAGTTTTGACAGTTATGAATAGGGCTGCTATAAATATCCATATGCAAGGTTTTGTGTGGATGTAAGTTTTTAGTTCCTTTGGATAAATACCAAGTAGTATGACTACTGGATTGTAAGGTAAGAGTAGACTTAGTTTTATATTAATAAAAAACTGCCAAATGGTTTTTCAAAGTGTGAGCGTCATTTTGCATTCCCATCAATAATAAATGAATGTTACTGTTGCTCCACATCTTCTCCACCATTTGATGTTGACAGAGTTATGGATTTTGGCTGTTCTAATAGGTATGTGGTCGTCTCTCATTATTTTCATTCACATTTCCCTGATGGCATATTATGTGGAAAATATTTTCATAGGTTTACTTTCTATCTGTATATCTTCTTTGGTGAGGTGTCTGTTAGGATCTTTGGCCCATTTTTTTTTTTTTTTT
>PVKE010018384.1:0-29611 GCA_004027555.1 Craseonycteris thonglongyai | reverse complement strand
GTCTGGGTGGGTGGAGATCACAGTGTCAGGCTGTCAGAATTCTAGGAATTTATGACCTTGGCAAGTTCCCAGAATGCATTAAACTATTGCTAGAAATTTTTGTCTTCTACCCCTTTGCGCTCGAGGCCTTTCTCGCTTGTGCGAACCAGCCACTCGAGACGATTTCTGCCAAATTGCGGAAACATTTTACAAGTACTTTAAAATCATTTATAAACAAACAAACGTATACAAATAATACAATTTCACCAATTTATTTTTATATCGAAAACAACAAAATTGGATAAATATTACACTCTGTAATTAGTTTTTGTGTGATATTTCGTAAAACAATGCCCAAGATGCATCCTAGGTTTATCAGGACACGTATCACAGTAATACATTACTTCCCGCCTACCTCCAGGCGTGTTACGGTCACAGCAAACCTTGCAGTCCCTTTTTCGCCCTTGTAGGACTATGTGAAGCTTCCCATTTAGTCGGATTTCATCGGAATGTGACATAGATGCTTGCTCACGATGCTGGCGATATAATCCTCTCAATTGCTGGACAAGTGGTTTTTAGAAATCGCAAATGGCTGAGTGGCTTTTCCCCTTTTTTGGTCTTTTCTAGTTTATACAGAATGTAGGAATTAATCAGGCAAATTTCCATGCCCCCCCAAAAAAGCTTACGGCACCATTTAAGCGATTTTCGCAGAAAACAATACCTTGATGCATAGTGGTCCACCCGATCAACACCACCCATATATTTTATATCATTCAAAACAATATTGGGTTTCTTGACCATTATTTCCACACCACCTCGTGTAATCCTTTTCACTGTCGACATTCCTGTGTCACCCCTCGTAGTCAAACAAGTGACAATCCTCTTATCTTTCCACCCTAAAAGTAAGGTGTTACCCCATCGATACGCGACCGTGGATTTTTTTCAAAAAATTTGGCTTTTTTATTTCCTTGGGCAATTCTTTCCTGTTTGTTAAGATCGTTCCAGAGATATTGCATTTCAATTTGGCTAGTTCTTGAGCTAAGACGTAACTAGTATAGTAGCGATCCGTGTACATATGGTGCCCCTGAGCACCTGGAATTTTCTCCAACAACATTTTGTATAAGTGTATCGGAATTCTTGATGAAACAGGTAAATCGGGTCTGACCAAGAGCTCTGTTGTGAGTGATCCACAATATGGCAAAATGCAGCAAATGTAGCCAGTCTTCGAGTCAGCTAGAGTATAAACTCTGATACCCCATTTTGTCGGTTTCTTAGGATTGTATGTTATGATTTGACCCTTCAAATCAGCCGGGCGCTGTATTGGCGCCGCTCGAGTTGCTGCTTCAAATCAGCCGGGCGCCGCAGCGGCGCCGCTCGAGTTATAAGAGCGACAATCGCTTCAAAGTCCATGGTACACGGAATTCCACCCCAGACATTGCGAGCGATCGACGATCGACCAAAATTGGCCTCGCGATCGACCGGTCGATCGTGATTGACTTGTTGGCCACCCCTGGTGTATAGAAGTACTTTACTAATGTTTTATTTAAGATTTTTGTTTTTATATTCATTGGTAAGATTACTTCTGGTTTAATTCTATTGTGTCTTTTTATTGCCTTTGTCACTCAAGAGGTTTGTCAATTTTGTAAATCTTTTCAAAAAACTAGATCTTTGTTTCATTGATATTCCTTATTTCACTGTTTTCAACATCAATGATTTCTTTTGTTATTTTATTCCTTTTTCCATCTGTTTGTTTTGGGTTTATTTTGCTCTTGTTCTAATTCTTGAGGGGACCTGAGAGTAATGATTTGAAACTTCCTCTTTTCTAATGTATGCATTATTGTTCTAGCTTTTTTTTCTTTTTGGTTATAGGTATTATGATTTATAGATAGATGATATTAATAGATAGACAATGTATATTATATATGATATATAATTACAATCTATTGGTGTCATTTTAGTTTGAGTTCAGAAATTTTACCTTTATATTGCATTACTCCTCCCTTCTTTATAATTGTATTATATATTTTCTGTATATTCATTTAGAACCACATCACACAATTTTGTAATTTTTACTTCAACAGTCAAACAATTTAGAAAACCTAAGAGGCAAAGGAACCTCTAATTGTGTTTACCAATATGTTTTGCTTACTGTGTTTTTTTCTTCCTTCCTGATGTTCCAGACCTCCTCCCTTTATCATTTACTGTGTTTAGAGAACATTCTTTTAGGGTAAGTCTGCTGATAACAAATTCTGCTGGAGTGTGAGTTGACAGTTTTTGTTTTCCAGCACTTGAAAAATATTGTGCCACTCTTTTCTTGCCTCCAGGGTGTCTGATGAGAAATCCACTGTAATTCATATTATTTTTCCCCTATAAGTAAGATGTCATTCTCTCTCTCACTGCAGAGAGAGAGAACCTTAAAAGCAGTGAGAGAAAAATAGCCATATTATTTTTGAACAGTAAGAAGGCTCTGATAAAATGGGCTACATTTAAGAATGTGTGAACCGGGGAGGGGGTGTGGGGAATCTCAAAAAGAATTTTTTATATCAAAAGAAGAAAAATGAATATAAATTATAAATACAAATGAAATAAACATTTGAGGATTCTCTTATTCCAAGAGACAGAAGAAATTTTTATACTAAAACTGCTTTGTGCTTTCAAAATATTTAATAAGCATGGACTTAGTGAGACAAGACAACACAATAAAAAATATAAATATAACTGATAGCTAAAGAGAGGAAGAGAAATAATGACATCGTAGAATGTAAATAAACTTAGTGCAGAATGCAGAAAACTGACACTGAAAATAATTGAAACACATGGAGAACTTGAGAAAAATCACACAAAAAGCTGAAGAAAGAAATAGATGGTTTATAATACATTTTCTCATCTGAAAATAATAATACCCATTTGATTGCAGGGTTGTGAAGTTAAATGGGATAATTTGCATAAGAGACTTGGCCCAGGGTGTGGCTCGTAAGTGCTCAATCACTGTTAGAACTGCCCCGCTCGAGATGACTCCGTGGACAGATAATGGGGAGCCAGCATTGAGATTGTTGGTATCGCACAGGAAGAGATCAGAAAAACCCCAACAAGAAAACATAATAGCTTACAACTTTGCTTTTTTCTTAAACTAAAGAAAGGTAGAATGCCACTTTTGGGAGGTTGGGGGTACAGAATAATGACAAACCCCAAAACTTAACCCTGGGAATTATTAAATTATTAAACTTCTGATCAAAGAGGTGCCACAAACATCCGGGGAAAGAGAAAGAAACCAGCCTCTCTGAAGCAACTTCCCACTGCCAGGAGCAGTGGTAGAGACGGTCTACATGCTCCAAGAAGAGGATGGGACAGACCTGCGTGACATTGTGTTAACGGAACTGACTACTCTGGTAGACCGATTTTTACCTTTAAGCTGAGAGGGAAACGAGACCAATGTTTAGGGTTTACTTGACTAACAGAGAGCTCACACAAGAATTTGTGCTTTAAAAGATGAAGTTGGTAATTTGGATATTACTGTCCTGGGTAACCAATTGCCAAGCAGGGTAACCAATTACCAAGCAAGGCAACCAATTTTAGCAAGCCAGATTTTCTACAGAATGACAGTTACAATCTGTGTAAAACAAGGGAGTAACCTCTGAGGGTGAGATACTATGAAAGACTCCACTGTTACAGATGCATTACACAGAAAGTATATTTATGATAACAAAACAACAAAACGAAACAAAAAAGGTGGTTGCTATAAATTTTCCCACAACTTCTCATACCAGTTGAGGGGAGATTGATATTTTTCTAAATGCCTTCTGTCTCTAATTGTCTATAAAAAGCTGCTTCTTAAATGGCTTTATGGTTGAGAATTTTGTCTCCTTTTGCATTTCCATCAATAGCTCCTTTGTCCCAACTTTATACATACCCATAATTGTTTTTAATAAACAGCATCTAAGAGCCTGCAACTTCATGGGCTTGCATAGAAGCTGGGAGGCATGCCCAACCCCTGCCCTGAGCTGGGGGCCAAACGAGGGGCCTCCCACACAGGAAGGTCACCGCAGCAAGAACCAAACTGAGAGCCTCCCACATGGGAAACACACCTCAGTTCAGCATATGGGTCCACACTGGCCATGGCTGGGACTTGATCCTCAGACCCCAGGGCTGCAAAGCACGCAGTTAACCCACTGAGCCATCCCAGCTTCCCCAATATTAATTTTAAATGTCAATTACTGATTGACCCAATAATCCCATATCTATTTATCTATCTTGATTGAAACATTCATACAAAATACATAATAATGTGTGTACACAGTTGTTTGCTGCAAAAACAAAAAAATGATGACAGCTTAATACACACCAGCATACTACAGACTGCTGTGTGATCACTAAAATCCACAGGAAGAATCTGGGTTGTTTTTTATATGAAATAATCTCAAGTCTATATATTATTTAGGGGGAAAAAAAGCAAACTAGCATAAGATTAGATCCCATGTTGTCAAAAATGAAGGATACCTAAACACATATACATATTTATATGTTTATCTTTTTGTATATAACAATAAAGTGTATGTTTTGCCTGTTTCAAAGGGTACATAGCAAAAAATTAGGAATTCCTTTGAAGAATAGCTGGGTCAAAGTAAGAACAGGTGCATAAGCATAGTTTACTTTATACCCGTTCTCTGTGTTTGCTGTATATCCTCATAGATCTTCTAGGCTTTGAGTACAGATTGTTTGCATAGAAATATGTATTATTGTATGTTTATATTTGTAAACATGCTGTATCATAGTATATGCTGTATACTATGTATGTATACAATTGCCTCTTTCTTTTAGTATATCTTGTAGATCTTATTATTCCTCAAGATATAGAACATTTCCACAGTTAATATATGTGACTCTATTTCATTCTTCTTAACTGTCATGTAACATCCCTCAGTATGAGTACAATCACAATTTGCCTTACTGTTCCCCTCGATACACGTATTTGTTTTTATGATCAATACAACAAAAATTCTTATATGTAGTTTTTCTACACAGGTGCTTGTATTTCCTTAGGCTACATATATTGAAAATTAGAAAATTAGGTGAGAGGCTAAATAATTTTGCATTTGGTATTGCTTAGTTCTCTTCAAAAAGGCTGTATGTATATACTCTTGCACTTTTCCCCACCCCCACTCCTCCACCTGTGCTTTTTTGTCCACTGATTGGCAAGTGGATAAGGTTACAACTTTCCCAAAATTATTCTGACTGCTGCCCAAGGCTTCCTCAAGCTTAGAACCATTCAACATTTTTTTTTAGATATTCCCACATTTTTTTAGAATTTTGTTCAGTGATTCCCTCTTTCAGTCCAATTCTAGCTGCTTTCTCTCTTCCAGGATCCCTCACAGTTCAGATCCATATGCCTTCTCATTTTCTACCACTATTGTGGATTGCTTAAAAAGCATATTTATATTATATTATATAAGGATGCTTTTTATATTACTATTAAGGGAAGCTGGTAAAGGGACTCACATGGTACATGGTACATAGAACTCAATGTATTATTTTTGCAGCTTCCTGTGAGTCTTACGTACTTCATAATTAAAAGGTTTATTTAACAAAAATATTTGTCATTCCTGGAGATTTGCACTTAGAGGGGAAGTCTGGAGCAATTACCCAGTTGATCATTTTTATTCCCCCTGCCTATTTTGTTTTGAATTATTATAAAAAATATAATATTTTTAAATAGTAAAATTCCACATTTTTAAAAGAATGAAGTAGATTAATATATGCAAACATGAATAGGAATTTATAAAGATTATATAATTTCTGTGTTCGTCCTTTTTACAAGAAACATGTATTTCATTTCTAATTTGGAAAGCAAAATTAAAGAATTTGGGTGCGTCACAAAGATACGTATCAATAAAGATACTCATACGCGAGCTGGAATAAAATTGTAGCAGTTATGGATTTAACCCTTTTAAAGATCCCAGTTTGTGTCCAGTTTTTATAAATATTTACTATAAAAATTCTCTCTAACAATAACTGTATTTTTCGCTCCATAAGACGCACCTGACCTGCCTGGACCCGCTGTCCTTCCACGCAGTCCCTGCTTTCTGATCTGGCTGCAGGCTTCCCCACGGCATCATTAAGGTCCCCAACGTGCACTCTTCTTTGCAGTATTTGCTCCATAAGACGCACACACTTTTCCCTCCACTTTTTTTTGGGGGGGGGGGAGTGCGTCTTATGGACCGAAAAATACGGTAATAAAGCTATATTGATGGAGCATCATTAAACTGGCTATAGAAATAGATGAAATAATCAATGTTCAATTGCAGCTCTCATTTTCAGGGAGTGACAGTCACAAATTAGTAAAGCACCATCCTTGCTAATCTGGGCCACAGTGGGCTACTTATTGGAGTCAACACACCTAATTGTCATTATTTTGAAGCTTTTTATGTTGTTACCAAATAATATCAGCACCCAGTTAATCTGTTTGTATGTTTTGGGGCAATTCCATTTTATTGTTACTTCTTGTTATCCAGGGCCTTGGTAAAATTAAGCTTTTGAATGGAAAACTGGGCTTCTACATGGTAACTCTTTTCCCAAGCTTGGGACAAACCACAGCTGTGAGCTAATGCTCTCCACTCAGTTTACTGTCCACCTCTAGAGATAGTGTCAGGTGAGATTTGTGGGAGAGAGTCCCTGACAACATTCCAACTCAGGGCCTCTTGAAATAGCCTCCGCTCTTGCACTTTTCCAAAAAAAACAAAACAGGAGAAAACGTTTGCACATAATTAATTCTGTAACTCACTATTTTATACAGGCTTTTTGGAAGGGACATAAACAACGGATGTCATATATCAGCAGGCGACAAACATTCATTGATCATATTCCTTCTGTTGTGAAGGTAAACATCCTTTCCTACCTTATCAAGTGTTTGACTTAAACTCTTCCCTCCATTTAAATTTTGCTTTTGCAAGACAGATTATGGAAAGAGTGTGTATGAGCCATGAAATCAGAAACAAATCCTGGGTTTGAGTCCCACCTCCACCACTCACTTAGCTGATCATCTATAAACAAGTCCATTAAACACTATAATTGGCTCAAGTCCTTTAAGTGGTTGTGAGAATCAAATGTGAAAGTGCATTATAACCAGTAAATGCTCTTTCTCTAGAAAGTCCAAAATGATTACCGGTATTTAAAGTCTGGGGGAGACCCAACTTTATTTCATGTTCCTCTTAACTATGTTCGCTAATAATATTTAGAATAGGCTCATCTTAACACTACAAAATCTTAATTGTAATGCAAATGCAAAGCTTAGGACCTGAATTTGGATGGAGAGCTGTCCAGCCCAGCTTTCCACCCAAGCTGATTGCTCTGAGTTTAGAGAAAGAAAAGGCACTATGATGCCCACTCTCTCGGAGCTGAAAACCAAAGGACTGAACAGAAGTAAAGTTGGAATAGACAACTTGGAAATCTAGATGAGAGTCAGAAATAGTGAGGCTGGAGAGGGAATGGAATCAGAAGCTATTAGTTTAAAAGACCTTTTAAACTGTGAAGACAGAGACTGATGTGGTCTAGAATCACTGTGCGTTAACTCCTGAATGTTGTCCTGTGCTCTGTCCATGGCACACATGCCTATTCTCTCAGAAAACTGTTGATCACAGCTGATCCCTCATGAAACCTCTTTGGACATTTTTCTATAAAGATCTAAGGTATATTGGATACATTTAAGGGGGATATTGGACGAAACCTTGGATGTAATTGATTCCCTAACCCATTGCAACTTTCAGGAAAATGCCTTGCCCTCTTGGATTTTATTTATTGGGATTAAAGCAAAATAGTACAGAGCTACATTACCTTCTCCACCATAAAATATAAACTGTTTTGAACCTCGTAAAAGAAAAAACAATGAAAGAAGCAGGAGATGAAAATTAGGCTTTAGGTATTTATTTGATGGGCTGCTAATACTTTTTTATCAAATAAAATACCAATGTTACTTGTAGAAAGACTGCATGGAAAGATATTAAAGTTGTTTGTTAATTGCCTTGATTTCTCTAACTTATTTTTAGATTCAGTCCTGGTTCCGGATGGTAACAGCACGGAATAATTACCTTTCACGACTACAGTATTTCAGAGATCATGTAAGAGACATGCATGTGGATTTTTATTCTGGCCAAGAATGAACTAAATGAATACTTTGTTGAATGTTAGCGCTGACAGATTTTTATTAAATTGTGAAAATGAATATCAGCAGGAAAAACACAGGTCTTAGAATGCAATGTGATAATATTTGGAGGCTTACATTTTTTTATTCAGAACTCATGTTCACAGTGAGACTTCAACCATTCAAAACTGGATAGGAAAAATGAATGAGAAAATGACTGCCAAAGAAAGGATTTTAAAGGAATATTTTCCAACATTAGTTGCTAACTAAATAATTGAAATAGAAGCCCACAGGAGAAATATTTTCAAGATCTTAAAGAAGAGATATGTGAGCATAGATGGGATCATCTAAGCTTGGTGGTAAAATGCTTTTCCCATTTTAGAGCTCTTTATTTAAACAGTCCCCATACAATTTTGTTTATGCTTTTAGCTAACATATCTGACCCTTTCTTAAAAGAAATAGGAAAAATAAACATGACTTACACCACATCTAAATACCGTTGTTTCTAAATAGTGTCCATTCTTAAATACTGTCAGTTCTCAAAAGTTCAAAATTCTAAAATAGCTGGGTGCATGGGATTCTGGAAGGTCACGACTGGTCTCATTCTTTTGCAGAAAAATGAAATCGTGAAAATACAGTCACTATTGAGAGCAAGCAAAGCCAGAGATGACTACAAAACATTGGGTAAGTGGGACTGTTCCGAAACAAAGTGTGGATCCCTTGTAAACCAGGCAAGGACAAATTATTTCCATCTTAGTCACTTCAGAGACTGCTCCAACAACAGAGAATGCCCGTTGTTTCCAGCGGAATTGATTCTCTCAGGCCCTAGGGTATGAACTGGGTCACAAAGGATCATGTAATGACATAAAAGGGCTTTCCTGTTAGTGGGAGAAGTGGAATAGACATAATTTCTTCAAAAACAATGGCATAGGCATAAAGTCTGATTTTTTATATTAAATTTGAGCTAGAATCCAGAGTCTAATACAAAAGAGTTAGCCAGAAGATAAGTTTCTAGTTGAACTTTTTAATTTATTAGCTGGCCTATAATTGTCACCCCTCATTTTAAGAATAAAACACATTTATTTAAGAAATTCTGAAATAGGAATAAGAAGGAAAAAACATGTAGTCTCATTTTCCAAAGATAACTACAAGCTGCTTCTTGTGATTTTATTCCAGGCTTTTCACAGTAACTTTGGTTTTTTTAATTTTTTTTTTTTTATAATAGTATAAGCCATTTGCGGAAAGTTGGAAAAAGCAAAATAAAATAAAAATCACCCAAAAATAACAATCACATTTTACACCTTCTCTTTATACCCCCAACTCTGCAATGTTTTTTACATGCTGAGCTTTTAATATTACAGATATCACAGCATGTGATTCATTAAAAACATATCCTAGATTATGCTGAGAAGAGCTTGCTGATAAATTTATTAGTACTGCCCCCAGTTTCTTAAATGTTTTATTTAGGTCATTCAAAAATAGTTTTGAGAGGGTAAGAAAATCATTACTTGAGTATCTTAGTAATGAAAATGGCCATTATGTTATCTCTAACTCTGCCTTGTTTTTTTGTTTTTATATTTTGGAGAAAGTAGAAAACTATATAGTGATTTTCCTAGCATAGTGCCTAGTAAGTAGTTTAGGCAACACACTTTGTTATCTAAAGTCTATCTGATTTATGGGATGAAGTACATGGCTCAAGAACTTTTCCCTGATTCTGGTTAAGGAAAAGCCTCAGGAAGCTTAGAGGTCAGGTTCTGTCTCCAGCCGTGCATAATCTACTGCTAATACCTCATCTGCTCGATTCCAGAATTGAGTATGCAAGCTGAGTAAGGACGGTCAGCCAGTCTTTTCTGTGCCAGACTTCTCCGCTTTGAAGTAATGAGATTCATCTCTCAATTGATAGATTCTTTAAGTTTTTTACAAGAAGCCTGAGTCAGGGGTGTGTTTTCTGAGCCCTTTCACACTAAAAGAGGTTTGCTCTTTCATTTGCACATGGAAGACAATTTAAGAATAAATGTTCCAAATGAACACAGGCTGGTTTTCATTTCATTTTATTTCATTTCATTATAGGTAATATGTGCTTATATTGTGATGCTTTTCATTTACTCCTTTAAATTACAAAAACAAGAAATTCCAATTAAAAAATCTAGGTGCTTTTACATTAAAGAGTACAAGGTAGATAGAAGTTAGGTTAGTGAATAAATTAGACCTAAGCTTCTCTGAACTCTGGTAAATAGGGCGATTTTATGGTAAGTGGAATATAAATTGTGATTTCTTTCTCAATTCAGCATCTTCAAAAAACTAAGGCTTTTTTTGTTTTTATATGAAAAAAGATCATTTTTCTTAATTATTGCCCATTTTTACCCATTTCTTCTGGAAGGGCATTGAATGTATCCAAGCTTAGAAGCTGCTAGCACTGTAATGTGGTCACTTGTGAGTGCTGACTATGAAACTATGATTTTCTGAAATTAAAATACCAAAAAGTGATATGAAGATGCCAAAAACCTACTGTTGAGAGAGGAAATATTATACTAATTTGTTTATAACTGGCCTATTATTAGAATGTAAAAAGATATACAGTCTAGGAGCAGGGAAAGAGAACTTTGGACACAAATGAGGTGGCCCGTGTTCTCTCAGTTTAGCTCATAAATGAGCTCTAGTGCACCACTCAGGCTTTTTTTTTTGAATGGTCATGTTATCAGCAACATCTTTGCCTGAAATGGGAGGAAAATAAATTCACATATGCTTCAGTGACCAGGAAACAAAGAGTCTCATGATCCAAGGTAACTTCTCCAAAAAAAAACCATCAGAAATAGCAACATAGTAATAGAGATGATCTAGATTTGGTGGTTTATGCTGGGTTCATGCTATTAATTATTTGTGTTGCTGGGTGAAGTTTTTTTTATTTCTATTTATTTATTTTTTAAAGATTTATTTTATTATTGAGAAAATGAGAGAAAGAAGTGGGGAGGGCCCAGAGCAGTCTCCATATTTTACATCATTAGTTGTGACATGGTTTCGTTCCACACAGGTGGATGTAGGGCCACGCAGGGTGGGAACTGAACTGGGGGCCTCTCCTATGGGAGGGGACAACCTTTGCCACTGAACCATCTCAGTGGTTACCAGTTGCACCACAGTTCAGCATATGGGGTTTACACGGGCCAAGGCAGAGAATCGAACACCAGACCTCACAATTGTGAGGCAGGCATTCAACCACCGAGTTATTTCAGCATTCCCCAACATTTTTTTTTTATCGAGTGTCAAAACACCAAAGAACCAAGCTGGAAGAAAAAGGAAGATTGACTAGGGCCTTGGATGTGAAGGAGAGGATGACTGTTGAGGAAACTACAACTGGGCTGGGCTCTTTCAAGTTGTCCTTATATCGCTGTTTCTAATCATTCATCATTGAAGGTCCAGACAGCTTATTATTACAGTTTACCCAGAGTAGAGCTCATTAAACACCTTTAAAAATACACTTTTTCAAAAGTCAGAGTGCCAGGGAGTTAAAGCATAATTAATATCCAAGACATGATGGGAAAACCTCTTCAGAATTTATATATTAGTAGATACCACTCTTAACAATAGAGGTTTGTCTCCTGGATTCTGAGTACCTTCCCTTGCCATATAGAAAGCACAAGAACCAAATTTTAATTTTTCTTTTTATTTCTGCCAAGTAGAATATATATCCCCTTGTCATTCCATTGGCTTCTGTTTGGCCTTATAGTTTTCCTTTTATTGATCTTTTCTAATTCACCTTTTGCCTAGTTCCTGCTCCTTCCCAAAGGTCTTTTGGGTGGAGAGAAACCACTTTCTGCTTCCTGCAGAAAGGATATCAATCTTTTATCTGGCTCAGCCATAGCTTCTCCAGCAGAAGTAACTTAAACACTGACATTCTTTCCCAGGTTCCTCATCCATACGGAATGGATAGATAGAACTATCTTCTCAGGGCATGAGTCCTGGAAACAGTGTGAGAGAGGGCTGATAAACGAGTGTTAGATAACCAGAAAATAGTGAGGCCAGACATTGTCCGTGGTGTATATTTATTTACATGATCAGTTTCCTAGTCCAGATTTTACATGGGGCAGAATGATTCACTCCACAAACCAAGTACTTGCATTGCTTTATTTTTCTGGTAATGCTTTATTTAAAGACTTGGTTTCTTTCCTATTGTGAATAATCCCAACCCTACCTAATTAAAGCATGCCTGTTCCTTTCCTGGCAGTTGGCTCTGAAAACCCACCGTTGACAGTAATCCGCAAATTTGTGCACCTGTTGGACCAAAGTGACTTGGATTTCCAGGAGGAGCTGGAGGTTGCACGATTAAGGGGAGAAGTGGTGACCAAGATCAGGGGCAATCAACAGCTAGAGAAAGACCTGAATCTGATGGACATCAAGATTGGGCTCCTGGTGAAGAACAGGATCACACTAGAGGTTAGTGGAGTATGTGGGCTGCTGGCTCCCAGAACAGAGAACATGCAGGTGTATTTGTGCACAGTGCTTTGGTCCTGCTCAGCTCATTTGGAATCCAGAGAGTGGTCCAAAGTACACGTAAACCATTCTTATTACCAAGCAGTGATTCTCATACTGCAAATTTCTGCATCCCCCTTCTATAACATTGTGTAAGGCTTCTTGACCACTATGAAATGAAATAAAATCTACTTACATATGTACCTGCATAACAAAACTAAGACCTTTATCTTTTGAATGTCAAGGCCTTTATATTTACATGAAGTCCTTTGTGTAAATATAAAAGAGAAATGTTAATTAAAAAAAAAAAGTAACTTAGGGGAAGCCGGGATGGCTCAGTGGGTTAAGTGCTCACTTTGCAGCACCGGAGACCGAAGATCGAATCCTGGCCCCGGCCCGTGCGGACCCATGTGCTGAACTGGGGAGTGCCCCCAGTTCAATTCTCTCTCTGTCGCTGTCTCTGTATCTCTCTCTCTCTCTCTCTCTCTCTCTCTCTCTCTCTCTCTCTCTGTCAAAAAATAAATAAATAACTTTAAAAAAATTTTTCTAAAAAAAAGTAAATTATAATAAGGACACACATTTCAGAATGAAAATACATGGGCCTGATGCCAGTAGAAAACGCGATAAACTTGCCAGAGGCTGGGGCCTCTTCCCAGAATAAACGCAGATGGGAAGAGCTGCTGATGAGACGCATCAGAAGAATGGTGGGACTGTCCGTGGTTTCATTTCCCAAAATGGAGAAAAACTTTGTAAAGTTCAGAATAAGCAAAGTGTGGTCCCCTTACCCCCCACCCCACCCCAGTTTACATAGAATTATGGTCCCAGAAAATGAAGTGTACGCATATATTAAAATTGTAGAGGATATGTGTTGTGCTTCTATGTAAAGCAATTCGATTCTAGGCTCAAATAATTACACAAGGAATTTTTACTTAATGCACGAAAGACCATCAGGGCATTCAAACTTCAGGCATGCAGGATGTGGGACAGTTACTTAGGACAGACAGCAGAGCATCTGTCATCCCTAGCCCAACACTCAGTAGAAGCCAGTAGCATCCTCTAATGGTTCAGAGGTTAAAAAATATTCCTAGGGGAAGCCGGGATGGCTGAGTGGGTTAGGCACTCACTTTGCAGCGCCGGGGACCGAGGATCGAATCCCGGCCCCGGCCCGTGCGGAACCATATGCTGAACTGGGAGCTCCCCTAGTTCAGTTCTCTCTCTGTCTCTGTATCTCTCTCCCTCTCTCTCTCCTCTGTCTAAATAAATAAATAAATAAAATATATATTAAAAAAATATATATATTCCTACACTTTTCCAAAGCGGCTCCTAGAGAGAGGAACTGCCCCAATCTTAGTCTCTAAATAAATAATGCTGAAGATTGGGTTCTGTGTGAAACTTGACAATGTCAGAGCTCCTGTGTAAAAAGTTTAATTTTAACCAACAATAAGGGACTTTTAGGGTAAGGCCTCTCTCCATATCCCTGCTTCTATGCCACATCAGTTTTCAGAAAACTGAAAGGTCAAGGGGGAGAAGCTGATATTCTGGAAGCTCTCAGAAGGCTACAGTAGGTCAGAGGTGGGCAGCCAACTGCCCGTGACTGAATACATGGTTCTAGAAAACTAGGAGATGAGCAGCCTGGGAGGCTACCAGGTCCGTGGACATGTGAACGCCCCACTCTTGTCTTCAGCCCTCACAGAGATAACAGTGAAATAGTTGAAGAGAAAATAAGGAATCTAGAGCAATTTGTAATACAGAAAAGTGATAATTTTTTCCTAAATATTAAGGAATAAAATTACAATATAAATGTTCTTTAACTCTATTTTCATTATTTTATCCAGAAACACAACAGTACTTTATTCATTTTTTTTAATGTTTGTATCATTTGACACACATGAGAACTTTTAAAGCATAATATATTCCAGAAAGTCTGTCAGACAATACCGTTTATAGCCTTAAACTGCTGTTTTACTCAATTCCCATAGTTATAAACAGGAAATGCCTTCCCTTTCAAATTAAAGGCTTAGTTGCAAAACATTAAATACTGTAAACAATATGCGTCTTGTGGAAATACAATCATGGCAGAATTTCGGATCTTCATAAATGTTTAAATTTTTTTTTTTAAGAAGTATTCTTAATTGGTAGCATTGCAAAACAAAGTTACTTTTCAACTTACCTTTTCAAACACTAAGTACCATATTTATCAAATATTTATTAGAAGTTAAACTAATGATTATTAAATGTGTAATTGTTAGTCTTATCATTGATAGTAGCATTTTTAGTTTGATGATAAGAATAGTGCAGTTGGGGAAGCCGGGATGGCTCAGTGGGTTAATAAGCACTACTTTGCAGCCCCGGGGACCAAGGATCAAATCCCAGCCCCGACCCTTGTGGACCCATATGCTGAACTGGGGAGTGCCCCCAGTTCAGTTCTCACCGGGCCCCAGCCCACTTCCTTCCCTAGGCAGCCCCACACCCACCTGTGGAATGAAACTATGTGGAAAAACTGATGATGTGCAGCTATGGAGACTGTTTTGGGTCCTCCCGACTTCTCTCTCTCTCTGTATCTTTCACTCTGTCAAAAATAATAAAAATAAATCTTAAAAAAAAAATTTTTTTTTAACAAAAAGAATAGTGCAGTTGAAGCTTTATTTATAGTAGTGAAAACAACCCAACACAAAAACAATAAACAGGACAATACAATTAGTTTAACATGTGTTATGCAGCCCTTAAAAATGTTTTTGGCCTTTTGAGACACCTCTTCTTGCTCTAGGCCCTCTTCCATCTCATGAAAGTGTACTTTCTCTACTTTTCCTGTCAATAAACTTTGTTTTACCACTGTAAAAAATAAATGTTTTGGGGGAAGCCGGGATGGCTCAGTGGGTTAAGCGCTCACTTTGCAGCCCCGGGGACAGAGGATCAAATCCCGGCCCCGGCCCGCGCGGAACCATATGCTGAACTGGGAGCTCCCCCAGTTCTGTTCTCACTGGGGTGAGACCCCGGCCCAGTTCCTGCCCTGTGCAGCCGCGCGTCCACCTGTGGAATGAAACTATGTGGAAAAACCAATGATGTACAACTATGGAGACTATTCTGGACCCTCCCCCTTCTCTCTGTCTCTGTATCTCTCTCTCTCTCTCTGTGTCAAAAACAATAAAAAGAAATCTTTAAAAAAAATAAATAAATGTTTTTGAAGAACATTTAGGGACAGGAGGAAAGGTTCACCATATAGTAGGGAAGAAAATAGTACCTAAAGCAGTACGATTTCATTTATCATCACACACACACACGCGCACACACACACACGCGCACACACACACACACACACACACACACACACGTGTCCAAAAAGTATCCAGCCATGCAACCATTCTCGTTCTGTTAACAATGGTTGGATTTTTTTTGGATAGCCCTCCTATATGCAGGCTGTCTGGGAAAATCCCAGCCACAGATGCCTCTGTTTTTATATTACTTTGACTAGATACTTTCCTAACAGTTGTAGTATACTTAAGAAAAGCTAAAAAAATAAAAAAGTTAAGTGATTTTTCTTTGGGTTATAGAATTAAACATCTTCTTTATCCTTTTTTTTTTTTTTTTGTCATTGAGCATGTGTTTAATGAGAAAAGAAAGATTTTAAAGGGAAGTAGTTCTTATAGAGCAACTCTTGATCTCTCTAGCAAACCATGTGTCTTACAATTCTTTTAAAATCTGCATTCTTCCTAAGACTCTCAGAAAGTGGGTGAGAAAGTGGTTTACATTGGTGTTAGGCAAAAGGAATAATATGGTATGGGACAAAGCAAGTGAAGTAGAGTTTCTTAGAGGTATAGGGAGGAACAAAGGCATAGATTCCAACTAACTTGCAGGACAACATAAATACAAACTAAAAGTCATCTTGAATTGCCGGAATTCCCACTGATGAGTGTGATGGATCATATGAGTGCAAACTTGCAGAACAGGGCTGCCTGAAACCCAGGACTAAGATTTATTTTATTTCTTCATTTTACCACTTCACTGCTTATATTATTAGCATGTTTCCTTGGGCATGTTTCTTAGCCCCTCTGAGCCTTGTTTTCTTCACTGGAAAATGTGCTAAATACATTCACCGTTTTTAATCTTCACAGGAACTCAGTAATGTTGCTATTATTAAGCTGATTTTAGAAGCTAACCAGCACAGTCCCAAAGCTAATTATGCCTTGCAGATTCCCATATTTTTATGACTCCAAAGCCCACACCCTTTGTACTAGTCTTCATCGTCTATAAAAATGTTTATAGTCTCGCATATTACCTGCATGCTGATATCCTGTTATCAGGGGAAGGGAAAAGATGGTGGCATTTAGGGCAACCCTGAGATGTGGGAATATCATGAACAAGTTAAATATTCTTGCTCCTTCAGACCCAAATTCCTCAAATATTTAATATTTGATCATAAGAGTGAAGGAAATTAGATTTCTGTGAATAAAACGCATATTGTGCTGTTTGTAACACATCTGGATTGGCCTTTATCACCTTCCTCAAGCTTCCCATGGCAAACCTCCACTCACAGAACAGTTGTGAGCAAGGCATGCTCTCACAGTGAGGAAGTAAGGAGCGCTTACAGCCATCACATAGGGTCTCCGGCAGACACTCTCTTCCCTCTGCCGCCGGTCACTCCCGTCTCAGCATTTGCCTCTGCTGTTTCCCTTCCTCTGTTTCGCTTCCTGTCCTGTCTTCACCAGATCTACTTCTAATGGAAAGAAATTTTGTTCTGCCCCAGAGCCTGCTTACCTCCCCCGCCCTCTCTTCTCTTCTGTATACGTCAAAAACCATTATCCTTAAGATGAAGTCTGGAACAAGACAAATGAAAAGTCTCCAGTTTCCAGAGCTACTCCCATTGAAAGTAATTGGGAGGGGGTTAGAAGGGCCAAGAATTTTTTCCCACAATATATTTAAAAGCAAGATAATCCATTGATTCTATGTATTTGAGGGAATTGAATGATCTACACATCAGCAGTTATTTGAAGAGGAGAAACCTGAAATAGAACTGTAAGCAGAGTCTAGCGATGTCTTAGGACTTCGACTAGGTAAGGATAGATGTCCTGCCTAGACTTGCCTTTAAACTTCATCTGGTAGTAACTGTGCTTCCTTTTCTTCATCTTAATGTATTTTATATATTTGTGAAATAAGGAGAGAAATGTTGCCTTTGACAATATTTTATGGACATGCAAATCAAATACCCCTCTTTTCCCATATAAGCAGTTGCATGGTTGCGTCAGGATTGTCTCTCTAAGCTGAGAATGAGAAAGAATGAAGTCATAGACCTGGAAGGCAATCTTACCTCAGAGCTCCAAGCATTTTTTCTTCCCATGGACTGACCACAGTTATGGAGAATGGGGAGCTAAGAGGGAAGCAGATGTTGAGCTTGCCCTGTACAAAAATGCTGACAGTGGTTCTCATCCCCAGAGGCATCGGAAGTGGGGCAGGCACATTGTTGGTTGTCACAGTGACTCTAGGTCCCTACTGGCATTTAGTGGATAGGGCTGCAGATGCTAGATGGCAGCAGTGCATGTGCAGCAAAGCCCTGTGTTACCTGAAATGCCCAGCGTGCCCCCATAAAAAGTGGTTGAGCATCCTGATGCGGACTGCAAATAGAGTCCTCGGGTAGAAGTTGGGCTAGGAGCCCAAGGAAGCAAATGGAAGTTTTAAGGAAAACATCTTTCTTGCTACCTCCTCCTGTGGGACAATGGCCCAGTGTTAAGGAGGCATTCTAGAGTGATGACTTTGAAGTGAGTCACATGCCACTAGTGGGTCATGAAATCATATGTCACATCAGCAATATTAAAAAATGGAATAGAATAAAAGCAAATTGAAATATTAGAATATGTCCCAGTAGTTAAGGATAAGTAGTGTATGTGTGTATGTTTAACAACTAAAAACATAAAATGTATTTTTTATTGTAGGGCTCTATAAAAATGTTTGGTAGATTCTTATCTAACAGACCTACTCTTGTTCATGACCCTTTAAGCTTTTCAAGAGGACACAACCTGAGGTGACTACTGGACAGTGTTTTTAGGCACACATTTTCCAAGATTCCCTCCCTGTAAATGGTTAAAGGACTGTAATTGGGGAAAAATACCTAATTTTACAAAATACTTAGAAGATTCCTTTACACTTCAAATTAATTTCTATATTACTACATATTTTTGCAAATACTCATAAATTGAGAAGATATAATTTCCTCTTTTAAAATGTACAATTCAGGGGAAGCCGGGATCACTCAGTGGGTTGAGCGCTTGCTTTGCAGCGCCAGGGATCGAGGATCGAATCCCAGCCCTGGCCCATGCAGACCCATATGCTGAACTGGGGAGTGCCCCCAGTTCAGTTCTATCTCTGTCTCTGTATCTCTCTCTCTCTCTCTCTCTCTAAAAAAATAAGTAAGTAAAAATGTACAATTCAATGCATTTTAAAATTGTGCAACCACCACTTCTATCTAATTCTAGAACATTTTTATCATCCCACAAAGAAACCCCCCAAAAAATGTTTTGGAATTAGAAGGTGGTGATGGTTGCTCAACCTTGTGAATATGAGTATACTATACACCACTGAATTGTATACTTTAAAAGGATGAATCGTGTAGTATGTGAATACTATTTCAATTCAAAAAAACAGAAGAAAGAACACCTTTATTCATTAACAGTCATTACCTATTTCTCGTACCCCTAGCCATAGCAACCATTAATCTACTTTCTTTCTTTATATAGATAATTTGCCTGGATATTTCATATTAATGGAATCACATTATATGTGGTCTACTATGACCAGCTCTTTCACTTAGCATAGTATTCTTAAAGTTCATCTATGTTGTAACATGAATCAATACTTCATTCCTCTTTATGAATAACATTCCATTGTATGGATATACCACATTTTGTTTTTCTGTTCATCAATTGATAGACATTCAAGTTGTTTCCTCTTTGGGGTTATTATGAATAATTATGCTATGAGCCTTCATTTCTGTGTGGACATGTTTTCAGTTCTCTTGGGTATACACCTAAGAATGGAGTGGTTTAGTCATATGGTAGCTCTGTGTTCACTTTTGAGGAGCTGCCAAAATGTTTTTCTAAGTGGCTGTACCATTTTACATCCCTACCAATAAGAAGTTTCCAATTTCTCCACATCCTCACCAACACCTGTTGTTGTCTTTTTTATTATAGCCATCCTAATTATTGTGGTATCACATTGTAGTATTGATTTGCATTCCCCTAACAATCAGTAATATTGAGCTTCATGTGCTTATTAGCCATTGGTAGATCTTTGCAAAAATGTCTGTTCACATTCCTTGCCCACTTTTGACTGGGTTATTTGTTTCTTTTATTTATGAGATGTAAGAGTCCTTTATATATTGTAGTGCTCGCTTCGGCAGCACATATACTAAAATTGGAACGATACAGAGAAGATTAGCATGGCCCCTGCGCAAGGATGACACGCAAATTCGTGAAGCGTTCCATATTTAAAAAAAATAAATAAATACTTACCTGGCAGGGGAGATACCATGATCACGAAGGTGGTTTTCCCAGGGCGAGGCTTATCCATTGCACTCCGGATGTGCTGACCCCTGCGATTTCCCCAAATGTGGGAAACTCGACTGCATAATTTGTGGTAGTGGGGGACTGTGTTCGCGCTCTCCCCTAAAAAAAATAAAAAAATAAAAAAAGGGAAAGCCGGGATGGCTCAGCGGGTTGAGCGCTGGCTTTGAGGCCGCGAGGACCGAAGATCGAATCCCGGCTCCGGCCCAGGCGGACCCACATGCTGAACTGGGGAGTTCCCACAGTTCGGCTCTCTGGCTGTCTCTGTCTCTCTCTCTATCTGTCAAAAGTAAAATAGAAATAAATATGCACTGAAGATAAAACAATTACTCTCTATAAATATAAAAAAAAAAAAAGATATATATATTGTAGCTATAAATTTCTATTCCATACAGGATTTGCAAATATTTTCTTTCATTCTGTGGGTTGTCTTTTTACTTTATTGATAGTGTCCTCTGAAGCACAGAGGTTTTAGTTTTTATGAAGTCCGATTTATTTATTGTTTTCTTTTGCCTCTAGTACTTTTGGTGTCATGTCTAAGAAATCATTGCCCAATTCAGGGTAACAAAGATTTACCTAGGTTTTCTTTCAAGAGTTTTATAGCTTTAGCTCTTACATTTTAGTTATTTGATCTCTTTTGAGTTAGCTTTGCTTATGATGTGAGGTAGGGGGTCTGACTTCTTTTATTTTTAAAGATCTATTTTTATTGGTTTTGACAAAGAGAAGGGGAAGGGCCCAGAGCAGTCTCCATCATTGCACATCATTAGTTTTCTACAGTTTCATTCCACACAGGTGGGGTCAGGGCTGGCTCAGGGCAGGAACCAGATGGGTCCTCCCACCCAGGGCGGGAGCCCAACAGGGACCTCCCACATGGGAAGCTTACCTCGGTGAGAACTGAACTGGGAGCACACCCCAGTTCAGCATATGGATTCACATAGTCTGGGGCCAGGATTTGATCCTCAGACCCCACCCCAGGGCTGAAAGATGAGTGTTCAACCCACTGAGCCATCCCAGCTTCCCCCTGACTTTTTTTTTTTTTTTTTAATGTGACTGTCCAGTTGTACCAACACTTGTTGAAAAGACTGTTCTTTCCTATTTGAATGTCTTTGTGCATACCTTATGGATTAAGAGCAAATAAATACAGCTTTGGAGAATAAACATTTCAAAAGCCAAATTCACCTGCAAGCTGATGTCCTTCATTTGTTTAATAGTCTCCATTTCTTTGTTTCTTCATAAGGGAAATTGAAAAACCACTCTTTCCCTCTGTGTATGTTTCAGAGTGTCTGTGAAGGGAGAAGGCAAAGAGTAAATAATTTCATAAAAAATTTTTTTTCAGGATGTAATTTCACATAGAACAAAGCTGAATAAGAAAAAAGGTGGAGAAATGCAAATACTGAATAACACCGACAACCAGGGAATCAAAAGTTTGAGTAAGGAGAGGAGGAAAACACTAGAAACATATCAGCAGCTGTTTTATCTTTTACAGGTGAGAATTTATATCACTGTGAGTAAATGGTATGTTCCACGTTTGTGGTTTACAATGGATCTTTCCCCATGCTAAAACTATAATAGCTCAGATGTACTGAGTGGTATTCTAGGTTCTTGGCATATATTTAATTCTTGCTGTAATCCTGGGAACCATCAGAAAAATAATTATTATTGTTATGCCTGTATTACATGTCAGAAAATGGAGAGTCAGCGAGTAAATGGCAAAGCAAGGGTATTGGGACCCAAGCAGTTTGACCATGGTCTGCGTACTTTATTATACCACAGTTATCCACAGAAATGGCACAAATCTCATAGCATAAGCAGACTTTGGCAACCATGAAAAAAATTAGAGTATGTGAAAAACAAGTGTTTCACAGAACCAGCTCGCCCTTCTTTTGTGGAACAAGCCAGAGGTTTGGATGAGGGAATTAGGGTATCTTTTTTATTTCCTTATTTTCGTGACACATTACTATGATCTATGAACAGTAATTTTCCGTTGCTTCCAGAATGTGGGTGAGAACTAGTAATTTCAACTAGTTATGGTTGGACTTTGGTGGAGCAGTTACTGTTTTGTTTGACCATTGATTTACTTTATCCACCCTACCACGCAGTCCTCAAGGAGACTGAGTAGGCGACAGTGATAGATATAAACAAAGCAAAACGTTCCCAGAAGAGATGCTTCAGCACTCCTTTCTTGAGAGTCAATCGGGGGTGGTGCTGTTGACGGTGCCGGAATCTATGCTTGAATATGTCACTGGCATTAGGTGCACAAAGAACGTGTAGGTGTGGCTAGCCTCACTGAGTAAGAGATGTTCGTTTTGGTAGAGTTGAGAATTCTCTTTTTGGAATAATAGATTGGAAAACAAATGTAGTGCCACAGATAACCACAATGTGGCAGCATAGAAAGAAAAGTGTTAAATCTTAGACATGTCAGTTGAATCCATTGTTTATTAACACCAGCAACCTTTCCTGAAAGAAAGGGGGCTCACACTAGGAAGGAGAGGTTTGTTTTGTTTTGTTATTTGTTTGTCTGCTAAATCAGATTAATAGTTATCCACCAGTTGGAAATTTAATCTTAAATACTTATCGCTTTTGACATCCATGTACCTTCAAGTGTATGAAGCTTCTTTGATAGAATTTGTGTCATAAGGAAAGTGAAAATTTAGTCATTGGCCTACTACTTGTCTTGTTTACCCAGTGTGTGAGTAGAGGCTCATTAATGGAAAGAAGGAAAGCACAGGAGCGTATTTAGAATAATTCCAACAAGTTTTGTTTCCCAAACAGTCTAAAACCGATAGTCCCATGGCACTGCCATTCAATTGTACCCAGTGGCACATCCCTTGTAATCGTGTATTTTTCTTCACTTGTTCTTCTCTCTCCTTTGGAGACATTAGCCCAAGGTCAGTGAAAACTATAGAAGAGCAAATGGCCTGGATTCCTTTGGTCTTTGGATTATGCCTTGGCAAGAATTCTTAGCCAAAGTAGCCAGTCAGCTAGTATAGGTTTTGCTCTGGTTTTGTCTTTTCATTATGAGCCTAAATTTAATGTTTTTAGGTCATCTGAGAGGAATGAGGATTGAGCTTCTTCAGCTTTAGAGTAAGTTTTCTTTCTCATAGTCCCATATGCTTAGTGTGGGGAAAGAATCACTAGAGAGCTATAAAGAAAAAGTTGTCCTGAGCTGTTTATTCATAAAATTTCAGCCAACTGTCATAAGTTTGAAAGTAGTAAATTAACTAGGATGTGAATTTTCTTTAAAAAACTAAAGTCAATCTGCTTAAATAGAATTTTCCCTTAGTGTCCATGGGGAATTGGTTCCAAAACTCCCAAGGATTCCAAAATTCATAGATGCTCAAGTCCCTTATATAAAATAGGGTAATATTTACAAATAAACTATGCATATCCTCCTATATATTGATACTTTAAATCACCTCTCGATTACTTATACCTAATACAATGTGAATAGTTGTTATATTGTAGTGTGTAGGGAGTAATGACCAGAAAAAACCCTGTACATGTTGAGAATTAGATGCAGCCATTGTAGGCCTAACTACATAGTACACGTCATCAGCAGTGTAATTTTCTTTCTGAATCTTTTTATTGTTACATTTTTGGGGGTGGCATTGATTAGTAAGAATTATATAGGTTCCATGTGTACAATTCTACATTACATCATCTATGTGTTATATTATGGCTGAATATTTTTTATCTATAGTTGGTTGAATCCGTGAATGTGGAAACTGAGGGTACAGAGAGCTGACTGTATATTAGATGAATACTAGTTTCCATGTATGGAAAAAATTTTTTTTCATCAGAACAAAGATGAAGAATAGGAGTACCAGTATTAAATTTCTTTATAACCTAAATACTCTATTTTCTCTGCTAACCTCCATCTGGTTGCTGTACTATGTCTCTATGAAGCCTGGTACTACATCACATGGACTCTATCCTCAGCTAAGCCTTTAAGGTTCCATTTCCATTTTTTTTCATTCTTGTCAATTTGTCATCAGTTTCTTCTGTCATTTTGCCCATCATCTATCTAACCTTCACCTCTCTCTTAGCCTGCCTACCTCACTCCTGTATTCTCACTCCTTATACACATAAAACATCATGGCCATCTCACTGTCTCCACATATAAACATATCCTTTTCTTTTGCTTCCTGGTCTCAGAATATGGGATGTGCTCCCTTTTGTTCATTCATCAGTCCTTCTAGAGCAGTCTATTTAGCTGGGCCCTTGGTCCATGCTTGCCAATCTCTTTGGATTCAGATTCTATTGGATATTCCCTCTCTTTTCTGTGTCTCTACAATAAATATTAATATGTGGCTAGAAATGGTTAACAGTGTAAAGTGCATATGATATAATTACATTTCATTAAATATATATCACATAGTAGATATAATTTAAATCATATTGTAACTTTCTAATTAACTTCCTGTAGTATAATATTAAGTGATAGTTTTTAAAGTCTTGTTTTGTGCTAGATACTCTTCTATATGCTGTATACATGTTAAGTTATTGAACAGCAAGGAAACTGGGTACTCCTCTGATTTAATAATATATTGACATATAGTTTTGTGGGGGATCTTTTCTTCTTTCCTCTTTCATTTTAGACAAATCCTTTATACCTCGCTAAGCTGATTTTCCAGATGCCACAGAACAAGTCTACTAAATTTATGGATACTGTTATTTTCACACTATACAATTATGCTTCCAATCAACGAGAAGAATATCTACTCCTCAGGCTTTTTAAAACTGCTCTGGAGGAAGAAATAAAGTATGTATATAAACATATATGAAAAATAACAATGAACAGATCCTTTCTTACTGGTGGCTATATCTGATTTACTAAAATAATTTACAATGATTCTTATAAGTTATTTAAACTATTAAAATGTCAACATTCAGGTATGGCTTTCTCCCACCAGTGCTATCTTTTCTAGTACTAAACTAACTTTTGATTTTACAACTGTACAGCAACTGAAAATCAAGAGCTCTTTGAAAGTCAGTGAGAAAATTTTACATAATTAAAATCGTGTGAGTAATAAAGCTATAACTGGATGAGGATAAGGGTTTCTGCTGAATAATCTTCCCTTCTTACTGGAACTTAAGCTTATTTTTGCTCATTTATTTTCTGACTCAGTTAATGTAATACATATGTATATATATGTATATATGTGTGTGTGTGTGTACACACACACACACACACACACACATATAATTATAGTGAATGGGCCAGAAAAAAAAAATACATGAGAAATGCCCTTAGCCAACTAATGGACCTTAACTGCCTTCCTGACTTTTTAACACCAGAAGCTATGCTATTAATAGTTCCTATGGGTCTCTGAAGCATAGTAGCTAGGTACCTCTGCCCTCAGGGTATCTATACACCAGCATGAGAAATAGGTTCCATGAGAAATAATGCTGTACAGTAGAATAAGGCAAGAACTAAATAAATGATGTACAGTGTAGCACATCAGAAGGATGGGAAGAAAAGAGAGGAGGTAGTTGACCCAAAGCCTTGAAGGATATCTACAGTTTTATAAGAAGAAATGGAAAGGGAAATAAGGCACAATGGTGATAGAAATAGTATGGGCCCTGGTACAAGAAAAAGAAATAGATTGGTCTAGCCAAGATGTGACTTAATTAGTGACCACTGGGCAATGAAGGCAAAAAGATAAGTTGGGCCAGATCATGGGAGACACTGAGGACAGACCCAAGTGCTGAGACTTTTTACTTTCCAGGAAGCTGTGAAGGTTTGTGAGAAGGACATACTGACATGACCACGTTGACTTTTTAGAAAGATTGATCTGTTGGCTGTGTGTGAACAGGATGAATGGGAACTATACAGGTCAGAGAAATGGGGGAGTGAGAAGGAAAAAAGATAGTTTGGATTTTTAACACACTAAGTAGAACATGTGTGTGAAAATGTCCAGCAGAAAACTGGGAGGTCAAGATTAATTTCCATTGGGAAAGCCAGATGGCTCAGCAGGTTAAGCGCTTGCCTTGCAGCCCCAGGGTCTGAGGATCAAATCCCAGCCCCGGACCATGAAGACCCATGTGCTGAACTGGGGTGTGGCCCCCAGTTCAGTTCTCACTGGGGCGAGCTTCCCATTTGGGAGGCCCCTGATTCAGCCCCTGGATCGAGGGGCCATGCTTTTCATGCAGGAGGCCCCTGGCCTGGTTCCCACCCTATGTGGCCCTCTGCCCACCTTTGGAATGAAACTACTGAATGTCGAAAATTGGTGACATGCAACTATGGAAACTACTCTGGGCCCTTCCCCTTTTCTCTGTCTATCTGTCAAAAACAATAAAATAAACCTTTAGAAAAAAAAAAAAAGACTAATTCCCAGGAAAGAGATGGGGATTAGACGTTGAGGTCAGTTCCAGAGAGTTGATAAGTGAAGTTCTGCATGTGAGTGAGGTCTGCAGAGAAAACATGGAAAAAGTGAAGGAAAAACAACATGTGGGAGGCAGAGCCAGCGAAAGAAAGGAAGGGAGTGACTAAGTAAGGTAAGAACCAGAATACTGGCTGTCAGACCCTGAAGAGAAAATAAGTGGGAACAGGGTGAGAAGTTTCACAAAGGTGAAAGGGAGGAGGAGACAGGGAAGGGCAGAGGTGTTGGCAAACGGAAGTCAGGGAGAGCTCTGGGAAGCCACATTGCATAGAATTTGAATGGGGCTTGAAGAAGTGAAGTAAATCATTTAATCAGGAAGTTATTTTTGAAATTTGGTAACTAGAGAGGCTATGATACCCGTACAGTGTCACCCAGTATTATTAGTCTTGGCCCATATTCAGTTCATTCCTACCTTACAGATTGAAATTAGGCTGAGAACTTATTTTTAAATCCTTAAATTTCTCAAATAAGAAACCTTCATCTTACCAATGATAGCTTCCTTTTAAATCACACCATATTTGATCTTCAATAAAGAAAAAAATAGCCCCACAAAGCCCTTACCTGCCAGGCAAATAATTTTGTTTTGGTTTGGGCTTTTTTAGATCAAAGGTGGACCAGGTGCAAGACATTGTAACTGGAAATCCTACAGTCATTAAGATGGTCGTCAGCTTCAACAGAGGTGCCCGTGGACAGAACACGCTGCGCCAGCTCCTGGCTCCCGTGGTGAAAGAGATCATCGATGACAAGTCCCTGATCATCAACACAAACCCTGTAGAGGTGTACAAGGCTTGGGTGAACCAACTGGAGACACAGACTGGAGAAGCCAGGTAACAAAGCCAGGAAGACTTTGGTATTCAATCATGTCTTCTGATCATTTTTATGTGTGTATTTATATATTCTTATAAACTCTGTTAAGCTCTGTTAAAATAAAAGAAAATTTACTGTACAAAGTCTGTTTTCAATCCAAGATATTACCTCCCTTTCACATACCATTGCAAGTCACATTTTGGGACTCTTGCTCACCTTGATAGTACATATTGTAATATTTCAGTACCAAATTGATCCCCAAAGCCACAACTTCTGTAATTCTCTCCCTTGGTTATTCTTTGTATATTTCTAAATCGAGACCTAGAAATGGTGTACACTTTCTCTTCACCTGACAGCACATACATTTTTACATTTGTCAAGTGAGTAAATTTAACACGTTAAGCATCAGCAAGCCAGGTGGGATTGGCTTGTTCTAGGTGGTGATTTGTAGCTCAAAGTAATCCCAGCTTTTTATTTCCTGCAAAAGAATACCTTGTGAAATCATTAAGATATGCACAGAGTATTTCACGCATGGTTGTCACAGCAGTTTGTGACAGCAAAAGTTGAGGAAAAGTCAAAATATTTAGCTTTGGGGAATTTGTTAAATACATTTTTTTTTTAAGATTTTATTTTTGAGAGAAGGTGAGAGAGAGAAAGAAGGGCCCAGAGCAGTCTCTATAGTTATACATCATTAGTTGTAATAGTTTCATTCCACACAGGTGGATGTGGGGCCATACTGGGTGGGAACCGAACTGGAGGCCTCCCAAATGGGAGGCAAGAACATTCACCACCACCCCTAAGGCAGTTACCAGTTGTGCCTCATTTCAGCATATGGGTTTGCATGGGCTGGGGCTGGGATTTGATCCCCAGACCTCACAGTTGCAAAGCAAGTGCCCGTCCTGTTGAGCTATCCTGGCATCCCCAATACATGTTTGTATAATACATCATGGAGTAGGAAGTAACTATTTAGAACCATGGTATAGAAATATATTTATTGGCATGAAAAAATGTTCATGATATAGTCTTCAGTTGCAATTAAGTATAATATCCCATTTTCTTTAAAAAAGGAATGTAGAAGCATGCACACATAGTATCCACATGAGATGTGTGTATACATGAACTACATTACACGCATGAGTGTATGAGGCCCATATACACACTTGCATAGAGGAGGACCCAAAAACTATGGACTAAGATATGAAAATTGGTTGTCTAGGAATTGGTATTTTTTCTCATTTGCGTATGTCCAGTTTTTTTCTGTAAAGCACCTACTGCTTTTTATAATTTTTTATTTTTTAAATAAAAAGGAAAGAAAAAAAAAGTTAGCTGAGTCTGCATTCCCTGGGTCTCCAGTTATTTTGCCAGAAGAGCTCAGAGAGACAGCCAGGAGTCTCCCTGCTATCTAGTGGCAGAGGGTACCATGTGGGCATGTGAGGCCTCCCCTCACTGAGCAAATGTTTTATGATTGGAGTATTGGGCAAAGTGCAGTTCACTATACAAAATTTGACTGTAGAGCCAACTTGGCAAAGATACAAATGCTTGTACCTGTGCTCCATAAAATTAAAAGCCCTTGTGTTTTCAGCAATCTGCCTTACGATGTGACCACAGAACAAGCTCTGACATACCCAGAAGTGAAAAATAAACTGGAGGCATCCAATGAAAACCTGAGAAGGGTCACCGACAAAGTCCTGAATTCTATAATTTCTTCTCTTGATCTGCTGCCGTAAGTTGTATATGTAGCACCTTTAGCATTCTTTGCTGGAAGTTCTTGAAATACTAAGTAAAATAAGCCTCAGTAGTGAAGACAGGAGTTTTTCTCTCATGTTGTGTTTACTATTTTAAATGTTTGCCTACATTTGCATTTTAAATTCATAACTACTGTTTAAAGAGGGAACAGTACATACCAGTACTCTGTTACTATCATCCATGGAAGTCCTGTGGTTCTGTTACCATCTCATTTTATGTTTAATTTTTAGGAAACTGTTCAGCTTTAGTTGACTGGAACAATTGCTGTGTGTTTCTTCCTCACTTAGCCTTTTTCCATTATTTTCTTTTGTCATCTGTTTTACATGTAGTTATGGATTGAGGTATATAGCCAAAGTACTGAAGAATTCGATCCATCAGAAATTTCCCGATGCAACAGAAGATGAGCTATTAAAGGTAGATTTTCAAGAGTAATCTCACCGTAGCTTCTCCTGGGGTTATGCGCCAAAATTACCAACACACCATTCTGTAGGATATTTTCCCCTGTATGACTATTTATAATAAGCTGCAGGTCTTCTATTTCT
>PVKE010018383.1:0-29611 GCA_004027555.1 Craseonycteris thonglongyai | reverse complement strand
GAAGAAACTGAAAAGCGTGGCCTTACCCTGGAGAATCTGCAACAATTGTGCAACATGGCAAGAGCGATGCAACAATTTGCACAAGACATTGACGACAATATGGTTCGAGCTGTCGAGTTCAGCCATCGCGTTGACGGGGTTATGTCCTTGTACAGGGGAATTTTGAAGGAAAAGAAAAAACAAAGACAACAACCACCCATCACCATGTTTCTCTCCAAGGTAAAGCCCCCAGCTCTACCGTCAGCGCCTCCAGCAGAAGAGTCTCCGAGTGAGCCTAACGCTTCTACGAGTCACGTGACAGCCTCTCCTCCGCCACCCACACAAGACTCTTCGCCTCTCTCAGAAAGCAATGCTGATTCATGTTTATTACTGTATAAGGTTTTGTCATTAACCTTATTAATTAGCACTGACACGTTTAAGTAAATACGTATACGGTTGTAATTTTTGTCTTAAATGAGTAAAGTATGAATACTGTTTCCATATTTAAAACATTCTTGTACCCGCATACACGAAAATTCCTAGGGGCAAATCCTACTTTGCGGTTTTTCAGCTTTTGCGGAAGGTTCTGGCTCATTAACTGCGAAAAATGAGGGGTCACTGTATATTATTCTTTATCTAAAAGATCTATAGCACTTTAACCTAGATTTACATAATAAAACACATCACTTGTTTGATAATTTACCCAGTGTTTGCTTGGTTGATTTATAGTAACCTGGACAAAGGCAAAACTTATTTATAGATATATTTATTTATTTAAACATATATGTGTGTGTGTTTTACACACACACACACACACACGCGCGCACACACACACACACACACACACGTAAGGTTTGTCTGGAAAAAGATCCAGCATTGTCAATATAACAAGAATAGTTTGTGTGAGGGAAGCCGGGATGGCTCAGTGGGTTAAGTGCTCACTTTGCAGCCCTGGGGACCGAGGATTGAGTCCCGGCCCCGGCCCGTGTAGAACCATATGCTGAACTGGGAGCTTCCCTGGTTCGGTTCTCTCTCTGTCTCTGTATCTTTCTCTCTCTCTCCTCTGTCTAAATAAATAAATAAATAAGTAAAAATATATTAAAAAACAAACAAACAAACAAACAAACAAACAAAAGAATAGTTTGTGTGACATTGATGTCACCTGGCAGCCAAGGCGAGTAGACTGAAATGCGCATGTGTGAACAATGACAACTCTACTGTAGTAGTCAGTGCAGGCGCTAGACTCCTTTGAGTGAATATGTGTACTAGGTAGACATCTAACATTTAAAACGTTGTGCTAAACTATTGACTCTTTGTTACTTTGAATTTTGTATTCCACTTATAAGTGAGGTCATATGTTTCTTGATTTTTTCATTCTGAAACAATGTAATTGATATCAATTAATGTCACCTCAATAAATTTAACTAAAAAAACAAAACAAAATAAAACAAAAAACACTGTGCTGCAGTTGAAAATTAGTTGTTTCAGATTGCTACCAATAAAACAGATTTCCTCAAGCAGATCGTAACTGGATACGAAGCATGGGTCTACGGCTATGATCTGGAAATAAAAGCCCAGTCATCCCAATGGAAATCACCTGTTTCCCCATACTCGCAGAAAGCGTGGTAAAGTTGTAGGAAGATCAAGACTATGTTAACTCTATTTTTTGATTGGGAAGGTGTTGTTTATCACAAGTGCGCTCCTTGAGGCCAAATGTTAATAGTAATAAGCAGTACTAAACCTCAATGTTCTTCATTGATGGAAAGACGCAATAAGACAAAAACAGCTGTGGCTGTGGGCAACTGGTGATTGGCAGCTTCATTACGACAACTTGCCTGCCACGCAGTATGTCTCCTTTAGAGTTTTTTGGTGAAACATCAAATCACCCACATGACTCAGCGCCCCCTACAGCCCAGATTTGGCACCCTGTAACTTCTGGCATTTCCCCAAACTAAATTTACCTGTGGGAAGGAAGAGATTTCAGACAATGGATGAGATTCAGAAAACTAGGATGAGTTAGCTGATGGTTTTTCCAACAAAAGATACTGCAGAGTGTTTTGAACAGTGGAGGAGATGCTGGGAGAGCTGTGCTAGGTCTCAAGGTGCCTACTTTGAAGGGGACTGATATGTCATTGTCCTACACACAATATTTCTTGTAGCTTCTTCAATAAAGCCTCTATTTTTCATATTGTAACAGGGTGAAGAAGGAAGGGGCCATAGAAGTAGGAGGTTGCCCAGGACAGCCATAAATCAAGGCGCCTGATGAATCTCCCTCCCCTCAGGATGGAGGCGCTAGGGGGTGAGCAGCTAGGCATACTTGGCATTAATTGACCACAATGGACAAAGAGCTGCGCTAGCTTAGGTGGAGCTACTAGCTGGTAACAAGCCATAACTGACAGGGGAAGAAGGACCCTCCTACTGCCTTCTAGGCAGGGATATAAAACAGAAAGCAGGTGGACGCAAAGAGAGAACACTTAGGTTCCATCAGCTGGCTTGACCCACAAAGCACAACAGCAAAGAGCGGGAGGTTTGGGACCGGGAGGTTTGGTTTGCAGAGAGCAGTCAGCTCGACCTGCGAGGCACAGCAGTGGTTCTGGTATTGGGCCCTGGTAGCATGGCTGGAGGGACAGGTAGTCTTTGAGGGTGGAAACTCACTGCCTTCTCAGGTCACTGGTGCTCTGATAATAAATACTTATTCTATGACCCAACTCCTGCGTTGTCTATGAGTTGAACAACACAGGCAGCACAAGCCCAGACTCAGTTTCCCTTCAGTACAGTTTTGGCAAACATGAAGGGGTACTCTCTGATACTCTGCTAACGGTATTGCATGTCTGGATAGTATCCAGACAGACCTCATATATACATATATAATATGGGAGTGGGCTGATAAATTTTGCCTCCACTATAATAATTTTTGTTACATTAGACATATCTGGATATAAGTGATTCTGGATATAAGTCACATGGTATTTCCTCCCCCCCCACCCACCATGGTTCTTGACCTTGTGCACACAGACGCTTACATTTTTCACCCAGTGCACATCGAAATGGAAGAAATGGAGAACAAAAGGCAATCCATGGGATATGACCATAAGGGATCACCTTCCCAGCTAAGGCCTGAGTTGTGAATTTTTTCAGCTGAGGTGATTCCTTATGGCTGTACTTCATGACCTGCCTTTTGTCCTCGGGGTCATGAAGTACCTGTTTCATCCTCTCATGATCTCCTTTAAGAAGACCTCATCTTCTTCTTCAAAACTTTCAAAAAATTGCAGGAACTTTTCCCACTGTTAAGAATTCAATTAGCAATAATAACATGTCAGATAAACCTCATTGGCTATTAGGTTTATGAGGCTGTGCAAAGCAAGAATTCAATAAAAGCACGCTGTTTGAACTGAACATCTGAACACTCTTCCATTTCTATGTGCACTGGGTGAAGAATGTAAGCATCTGTGTGTGCAAGATCAAGAATGATGGAGGGGAGACACCATGTGACTACACAGAACCAGTTACATCCAGATATGTCTAATGTAGCAAAAAAATATTACAGTGGAGGCAAAATTTATCAGCCCACCCTCGTATATTGCCTATTCTAATATATGAGAGTACATAATATATATCACATCTATGAAAAGTTTTCAGGAGGTTTCTTTGATAGCTGTATAACCTCATATCTAATCTCCAAAAAACTTTCAGCTACGTTATTCTGTTTCTTAAAGCATGCATTTGTGTTTACAGACATACTTATATATATATCATGCAACATAGAGGTGGTATAACATATAGAATACATGATATCTATAGTAAACATGATATAATGCATATCATGTGTTATTCATTATATATATTTATTACATACACATATATTTGCATATCAATAAATTTCTTATAGAGTATATAATGCAAGTGATATAAAATATATACAAAGTATAAAATACCTTGAATGTTTAAATAAAAAATTATTACAGTAAAATTAAAATATACTTTGTCATTAATCCCTCTCAAAATACTCCACTTTGCTTTGAACATACTTATTTCATCATTCTTGCCACTTTCTGAAGCAGTTCTGAAAGTTCTCTTTTGTCACTGTTTTTAGTTGTGCTGTCATGGCTGCCTTGATGTCCTGAATCAATTCAGGTCACACATCCCTTCTGGTATGGCAATTTCTGTCAAATACTTGTAAGAACATTACGGTGTGTCCTCATCCAACTGGACCCTCATCCAACTTATACCCTGAATCTGGCACCATGTGATTCTGACCCTTCTCCAAAGTAAAAATGACCATGAAAGGTAAATGTTGTGAATCAATTCAGGACATCGAGGCAACTGCAACAATGCATCTAAAGACACTCATGAAAGAAGAGTCCAGAACTGCTTTAAAAGTGGCAAGAATAATGGGATGTGTTCAAAGTGTGGAGGGGTATTTTGAGGGGAATTAATTGCAATGTGACTTTTACTGTAATACATTTTTTTATTTAAACGTTCACTATATCTTTTGGTCACACTTCATATAAATGTAACAGATATTAATATGTGACATATTTTATGTAACACATACATATACATGCACATATTGATATACATTAGTGTTATTAGCAGGTTTCTTTGAGAGCTCTGTAGTTTATCTTATATAGCTGATTATTAACACAGTGTTTCAGGGGATGCTAGGATAGCTCAGTGGTATAGCAGTTGCCTTACAATCACAAGGTTTGGGGATTGATTCCCAGTCCCAGCCCTGGCCCTAGCTTGTGCAACCCCATATGCTGAATTGAGACCACCACCATGGCACTGCAGTGAAGGTTCTCACCTGCCATGTGAGAGGTCCCCAGTTCAGTTCCCACTCTTCACAGCCCCACGTCTACCTGTGTGGAATGAAACCACGTCACAACTATGGAGACTGCTCTGGGCCCTCCTCATTCTCTCCCCACCTCACATCTCTATCTCTATTTCTCTCTCTCTTCCCTTTTCTCAAAACAATGAAATAAACAAACAAACAAACAACAACAAAACAACAACAATAATGAAATAGAAACAAAACCATGGAAAAATTAGTGTTGCAAACTTATTTCTTACATAGTCTTAAATCCACCCAGACACAAAATATACTCTCTCTAGCCTAAATAAAAGCAAATTTAGCCAGTGATTTGAAAAAAAAATCAGATATTATAACTTTCAGTTCTAGAATTTCCATTTTATTCTTTTACAGTTTCTTTTTCTTTACTGAGATTTTCTATCATTAGTTTCATTACAAGTGTATTTTTCTTAAGTTCATTTTCTTGGTTATAATAGTTGCTTTACAGTTGCTAATTCCAAAATCGGGGATAGTTGGAGGTCAGCCTTTATTGGCTTCCTAGTTTTTCTCTTGGGAATGAGTAATATTTTCTCACAGCTCCATATATCAATCAACTTGGGATTGTATCATGGATCATGTGAGTATTACATTGTGGAAATTCTGTGTTTTTCTTATGGCTCAAGAAAGAGTCTTGATAATTTTGTTTTAGTATGTAATTAAATTTATTGGGCTAAATTTGCACACAACATTAAAGTCCGCGGCTAAAATCTTACATTATTTCTTTGTGTTTTTAACTGGTCTTCATGTACTTGTGGTCAAGAGTTCATAGTGATAGATAGAAATTGGACCCACTTCTCTCTGCATCTGTCCTTCACAAAAATTTTCCCTTACTTTCCAGTGGCCCTTTCAAGTATTAGGCCTATGAATTTTTTTTAAATAAGAATTTTTAGTTGTCATACAGGGCTGACTTTTGATTGCTTTTTGAATATCAGCCATAAAAAATGTTTAACTCGGGGAAGCTGGGATGGCTCAGTGGGTTAAGTGCTCACTTTGCAGCCCTGGGGACCAAGGATCGAATCCCAGCCCCAGCTCATGTGGACCCATATGCTGAACTGGGTTGTGCCCCCAGTTCAGTTCTTGCTGGGGTAGGCCCCGGCCCAGTTCCTGCCCTGTGCAGCCCCACTCCCACCTGTGGAATGAAACTGTGTGGAAAAACAAATGATGTGCAACTACAGAGACTGTTCTGGGCCCTCCCCCTTCTCTCTGTCTCTATATCTCTCTGTCTGTCAAAAACAATAAAAATAAATCTTAAAAAAAATGTTTAACTCAAGCCATGCTAGTCTTTTAATTCACAACTCAATTACCTTGCAAAATCTGCTGTCTTTTACTTCCCAGAGTTCGTTGTTGTCATCTCAGAAAGACTTGTCTGTTAGGACTTCACTCAGCCTTACAGAAAGCAGGTCTCAACATTGAGTTCCATGGAGGAAGAAAGGAAAATTTGAAGACAAGGAAGAAAATACTACTTATCATACTTTGATTCTGAGGCTAGGGAAGAGACTTCATCTCAGGTTCTCTTACTGAGATCCCTTAGTCAAGAATGATGTCTCATCATAATCATGTCTAGATATGTGGGGGACCAGGTGCTCACACCATTCTCTTTCCATCTGAAGGAAGACTAGGAAAAGGAAGCTAAAATTGGTGTTAAGTAGACTGAACTACAGTATCTGCCACTGTCTCCACTTTGGCTCCTAGCTTATTATATACTTACTCTTTCTTATGAAATTTGAAGGCTGCATATTTCTCTCTGAAACACAAGCATATTTGTTTCAACTACTCTGGCTTAGATAGATTTTAGGAAATGGAGTTTTTCAAGAATGGAAGTAAAGCATTTTATCTCAGTAGCTCTCAAGCTTAGATGACAGTAGACACTTAAATCCTTTCACTACATGTATATAAACTGAGGAACTACTTCTCAGGGCTTTTTGAAGTGTTTTGTAAATCTTTCTGTTGGATTTATTCACCAATATGGGGTAGATAAAAGCCAATCTGGTCTCTCTGATTAAGACTAAAATGTCTAAGAGTGTTTCATTTTGATCAGTGGTTATTAACAATCGTGCATTTCCTGGAATATAGCAAGTAGTTACGAAGTGCATCTCAATTTGTTATTAATAATATTTAAATATTAAGTTTTGCCAGTTACTTTAAAAATAAATTAAATTCAATGATTTTTTAAAAAGATTATCACTTAAACTTTTAGCATTCTAATGAGCTTACTTGAGTAGAATGTAAGAGGTCGATCTAAATGTTTTAAAATTTTACTTGGGCATGTTGTACTTATAAAAAAAAATTTGACATATGTCATAACAACAACAACAACAACGACAAAATACTGTTTCAGGATGATCTGTCTTGCTTACTATAGACTACAAAAAGTTACTAACCTAAACAGGATGTTGCTAAGTCAAATGAAGCCAGGAACAAGATGTTCTGAGAGACGGAAGATACTGGCACCAATATAAATGAGAACACAAATGAATAACCATTAGTAATAAACAAGAGCATTGCATAAGTAGATATAATGTTCCAAGCGGCATTTAGGCACAACAGGGAAAAGGTCATGATAGGAAAAAAAACAATGAAAAAGTATACTTCATCCAGAATCTACAGGTCTTTTAGAAGAAGGAGAGTAGTGCTATCAGCCAAAAAGATATTCACACCTGCTAAGTGGTTACTGAACCAAGCTAGAGAACAGTTAGGTGAAAATAAAGAGAGTGGGCAGCACAATGAGACCATCAAGAGACTGACTCTTCAGCCAGATGGAGGCCAAGTTTCTTGTGTTGATCATAAAATTGACACAAGGGGAAGATATAGCCGTCATGGGGGACCTCAGACACTTACTTTTTTGCTCAAAGTCTCATTTACCTAAAAGCTGTACACTGCTTGATAAATTCTTGATGTGTCCCAGGTGCCATTTCATACCTTAAGGAGTAGAAAAAGCCTATTTTAGACCTCATTCTATGCACTAGAGGGGAATTAGTCAACAAAGAGAATATTGTAGCAGCCTTGGCTTATGGTATATTTAACACAGTCAGTCTTTTATATCTTCCTCTAGATTTCAAAGACAAAGATATAAAATCCCAGAAGTAAATGAGTACAGTCTCCATGGCTTGAGTCTATAAAAAGAAAAATTGGTAAAGAAGTTTAGACTAACCTATAGGATGGAAAACTTTAAATTGTTCTATGAACAAATACTCATTGGTAGAGATTAACGTGTCTACACAGGCAGTTCTCCAATAGGGTAACTTCTAAAGACCATTAATTGAAATTGAAACAGAACATGACCAGAAGCTGGTGGAAAATGACGGCCAGCAGTGGCCTTTTTAAAGCTGCATATTCACAGAGTACTGTTGCTGCTATCTGTGGTACTCCAGCATGTGTGTGGTACACAGTACCTGCTGTGGTGTGGCCTGGATCCATCTCTGGAGTTGTTTTGTGAGGTGACACTAGAGTAAGGCTCCTGGTTAACTGCTCTTACTCTCATTATCACTGCCTTACAGAGATGGTTCAGTGTGTTCCTATTAGGTACCCGGGCTTTAGGAATTGACTATTTTGGAAGTTTGCTCCCTCAGATAGACAGCAAAATGTCTTTCAATAATCACTACTTATCAGGTAAGGACGCTGTACATATTAAACTGGGGGTTCTAAAACGGGGTCTTTTCTTCCAGGCTACATTTCTTATGTGGGGTAAAAAAAAAAAAAAAAAAAAAAAAATCTTGTACCACTCATTTTCAATTAGGGAACTGAAAGAGTTGCGTTAGAAAAATGGATGCCTTCATATTTTCTATGTAACATCATTTTACCCCTCCTTCCTTGTTGGCCTTAGCAACTCCATCATGCTTCCTGTGTAATTATTAAATCTAATCTTCTCCATGACGTTATTACAAAGACAGTGCTGTTGTTCCACTGACTACATTAGGCCCAATATGATATTGGCAACATTGAATTATGTTTTTTTTTTTTTTAAAGATTTATTTTAGTGTTTGAGAGAAGGTGAGAGAAAGAGAGAGAGAGAGAGAGAAGGGGGGATGGCCCAGAGCAGTCTCCATACTTGCACATTATTAGTTGTGACATAGTTTCCTTCCACAGAGGTGGATGCGGGGTCTATATGGGGTGGGAATTGAACTGGGGGCCTCCCACATGGGAAGTGAGAACCTTCGCTGCAGGGCTCAGTGGTTACCAGTTGCTCCACAGTTCGGCATATGAGTTTGCATGGGCAGGGCCAGGATTCAGTCCCTGGACCTCATGATTGCAAGGCAAGTGCTCAACCTGTTGAGCTAGCCTGGCATCCTTGAGTTATCTTCTTGTGGAGGTGTTTTCTTTCCTTCTTTACTATGTATAAGTTTCTGTATTTATTTTTATATAGCATCCAAGTACAATTATTTGTCAATAAGAAAACCACAGAGTACAATATTTATCAAAGGATGAAAAGTTGATTTGTGGAGAAAATATTTTTCATTATATTTTGATTTGTAAAAATAACAAATTTGATATATACAATAGCATTTATTAAACAGGTATACAATTATAAAGGAAAACAATCAAACAGCTTTAACTCCATTAATTTTGCATTATCAAGAATGTTATCTAGAATATAATCAGTTTTGTTGAAATCTACCCATAACCTCCAAAGTCACATCCCATAGCTTTGCTGTTGATTTTATTACTATCTTGGTTTTTGTTTCATCATGCTCCTTTTGAAATAGCTTCATCCCATACATGTATGCATTTCAAATTAATATATTGTTCAGATTTGTTTCTTAGTTTTGTGAAGATATAAAAATACATACTTCCTAGATGTATTTTCTCACACTTGCTCTTTTGAATTCAATATTATAGTTCTAAGATTTGTCTATGTTTCTCTGTAGATGTAACTATAGTTCATTCCTTTCAACTGCTATAATATTGCATTGTGTGCTTAACCATTTTTCCATAATTAGACATTTTCATTGTTTCTGGGTTTCAGCTATTTTCAGCAATGATGCTATGAACATAATGGTATGTGTCTCACTGAACTAATTATATAGGATTTTCTCAAGAGTATGTCCTCAGAGTGAATGTGTCAGATTACAGAGTATGTTCCTGTTTAACTTTTGAATACTAAGTTAACTATATAGCTCAAAACAGAAATAGCTTATCTCTTAATCTATACTATATCTATTTTCATTGGTTATTGAATGATTATACTTATTTAAATAATTGACCCTCAAATCCATACATCATGCTATCATCTAAAAATCTATACTTTTTTGTTTTATTTTAAATAATTAATAACATTAATGTTCTATGGAGACTCTTAAATGTTTTAAAATGTCTGATTATGTTCAGGGTGGAATGGCTCCAGATGATAAATCAAATTTATTCAAGTCAATAGTAATAATCAGGGGGAGGGAGAGTGGGGAGGGGAGGTGGGAGAGGGCACCAGCCTTATAGACACACTCAATAGTTTGGTGGTTACCTGAGGGAAGGGGAGGAGGGGAGAGGGAGAGTTGGGGCAGGGGTGGGAAGCAGGAGTGGACACCCCGATATACGGTGATGGAATGAGAGCTGATTCTGGGTGGTGAGCACATAGTGCGATGCATGGGTGGTGTGATATGGATTTGTACATCTGGAAACTATTTAATTGTTGCCAATCAATGTCACCCCAATAAATTTAACAATAAAATTAAAAAAAAAAAAGAAACATGGACTATATCTCAAGTTAGGTGGCCAAGTCATGGAAACAACCAAAGTGTCCTTTGATAGATGACTGGACAAAGAAGTTGTAGTACATTTACACAATGGACTACTACTCAGCAATAAGAAAAGATGAAATATAGCAATTTTTGACAACATGGATGGACCTTCAAACCATCTTATTAGGTGAAATAAGTCAGACTGAAAGAATCAAGAAACATATGAGCTCACTTATAGGTGGAGTATAAAACTGAAAGTAACAAAGAAGCAAAAACTCATGGACACAGTCAATAGTTTGGTGGTTACCTGAGGGTAACGGGGGAGGTGGGTGAAAGAGCAGGTGGGACGGAAGTCCTTGGGAGGGGGCATCAAATATATGGTGATGGAAAGAGAACTGATTCATGGTGATGAATCCATAATGCCATGCATAGACAATGTCATGTAGAATTGTGCACCTGGAAACTATGTAATTGCTACCAATCAATGTTGCTCCAATAAATTTAACAATAAAAAATGGAAAAATATTTTAAAAAAAATAGTAATAATCATTTGGCCTTCTGTCAGATATTTTCTAAATCTCTTATATAGCCATGCAAATGGGGGTCACATTACCCAGTTATAAACAATAAGACATAAAGGAAAGCTTGTTGGGGAGTTTCTGAAGAGTTTTTTCCTTTTTGGTAAACATAAAGAAGAAAGTAATAAAGAGCAAAAGTAATAAGGTGGAAGATTCTTTAATATTTTATGCTAGCAGTGTTTATAAAAGTCTTAGATATAAAACTTCAACAAAGTCACCCATGTGATCTAGTCCAGAGATAATGAAATGATCTCAAGATAATTTTAATTTTTTATTTATGCATTTTTATATACAGGATATGTAATCCATAGTAGCACTACTTAAAATCTTTTCCTCTCAACCGGATTTCATAATTTCGAAATAGCTGCCTATTATTTCTTTCCTCTCAGATTTCCCCCCAAACTTATTTTTTTGCTTCTAATCCATTTGTAGCTTTGCTCAGTTACTGTATTCTCCCCATTCTTCTACTTCCATCACTCTAAGTCTAAAGGCACTAGTATGGTTTGGTTAGACCTGTCCTATAATATATGGGAAGGAATCTTTTAAAATTTATTGAGACTTGCTTTATGGCCCAGAATATTGTCTGTATTGGTCAATCTTCCATGTACACATGGAAAGAATGTGGACTTTACTATGGTTGGATGCAGGTTCTATAAAGCCAATGAAGTCAACTGGGGTCCAAGGTTTTCATACCCTTATTGACTTTTATATACACTTATTCTATGGTTATTGAGAAAGAGGTATTAAAATTTTGCAGTTTATTTAATCAGTTTATGATTTATATACTATAAAGTTGTTTTTAGGCACATAAATGTTTGAAACTCTTATATACTCTTTGTGAACTGACTCCCTCACTATCATGGCGTTAAATTATTTATCCTCCATCTTTTTTGTTTTACTCTGAATTTGTTGGGTTTTTAAAGACAGTGCTAGCATAATGGTATATATCTCACTGTATATAACTTTTTCCATCTCTTTTATATTTAACCTAATTGTACCTTTATATTTAAAATGTCTTTGTTATCGGCAGAATATAATAACTTGCTCTTTCATTTCATCTTTAAAATCTCTAGCTATTAAATGGGGGTGCTTAGACCATTTACCTTTAATGTAGCTATTTACATAGTTATATTTAAACCTATCACCTTTTTATTTTTTTTATTTAGCTTGTCTATGCTTTCTTTTCTTTTTCTGAAAATTTAGCCTATTTCATATTAATTGAATATATGCATAATACTATTTTACCTCTTTTACTGACATATAAAAACTTAAAAAATGTGGGTGGTTGATCTAACGTGTATAGTACACACCTTTAAAATTATCAGTCTACCTACAAGTGATATTACATTCCTTCATGCATAGATGGAAAGACTTATAATATTATACTTCCTTTTCTTGATTTCCACTTTTAATTTTGCATTTTTATCAAGTATTTAAATAGCTAGTTAGAAGTGTACATAGATAATCTTTGTAACATATTTTAAAACAGTAAAAAGTAAGAGAAAATTTTTAGTTCTAATATTATTACTAATTTGAATCCTGTAGAGAGGTGTTGATCATAATGGGATATAACAGTATAAATTGACATGTGAAGCTAAACACACACATGAACAGATATAAGTATATTTCATGTTAGGGATGCTGGGTAGCTCAGCAGATTAAGTGCTTGTCCTGCAACCATGAAGTCTGGGAATTTAATCTTAGCCTGGCCCATGTAAACTCATATGCTGAACTTCAGTGTAATTGGTAACCGCCAGGATAGTGGTGAATGTACTCACCTCCCACGTGGGAGGCCCCCAGTTTGGTTCCCGCTCCATGTGGCCGCACATCCACCTGTGTGGAGTGAAACTGTGTTACAACTAATGATGTACAACTACGGAGACTGCTCTGGGACTTCCCCTTCCTCTCTCTCTCTCTCTCTCTCTCCCTCTCTCTCTCTCTCTCTCCTCCTCACCTTCTTTTAAAAACAAAAAAATCTTTAAAAAAATGTTGATTTGTATATATGATGCTTTTTTGTATATTTTTGTAAAAAGTACGAATACACTCAAACATGATTACATTCACATAATTTCACATGTGAAATAAATGTAAATTCATAAAAAAATAAATTGTAGGAGAATACTATGTGACGTAAACTTTAATTAAAGGAAAGGCAAAGTAAATACTTTATGAAAAAAGTCATATAATAAAAAATGTCTAAAACTTAAAAGGCATACAGATTTCTTCTAATAGGAAACTATTATAGGCTAGCTCTCTTGCTAAATACATCATTCTTTAATGTTATTCTGGAGTTTTACTCATTGCAATAAAATTGAAAAATAAAAATGTAAATGAGCTAAAGTGACTACCCCTCAAAGAAAAAGTTATCCATTTCCTAATCCCTGGAATTTGTAAATACTACCTTATTTGTAAAAAAGGGAGCTTACAGATGTGATTAGATTAAGTATCTGGATGAGTTCTAAATCCAATGACAAGTGCACTTATTACAGAAAGGCACAAGAAGAATGCAGAGACAGAAGAGGAGAAGAAAATATAAAGATGGAGGCAGAAAGTGGAGTGATACAAGGCAAGCCATGCCACCACCCAGCAGGAGCTAAAAGTAAGGGACAGTGTCCTCTCCCCTAGTGCCTCTGGAGGGAGCAGGGCCTCGCTCACAGGTGGACTTCAGCCCCTTCAAGCGACTCCAGACTTCTTACCTTCTGAATGGCAATAAAATACATTTCTGGCTTTTGATGTCATCAAGTTTGTCATAGTTACAAAAGCCATAGTAGACTGATAGCCTGGAAAATAGGTATAAATATTGCAAAAGGAAATATATAGATATTCTCACAATACAATTAATATAATAGTTCACTATTACAATTAATTTTTAGAAAGACAAAATTGCAGTTTCCCCCATGTTAAACTGATTACGTATTACAAAAATGTAATGACAATAGCAATAATAATAATAAATCAACTATACCAACTAAAACAACACCGTAAGAATACATTTAATGATTATCGAAGATTTATGTAATTAAAATTATAAGACTTTTTAGGAAAATTAAGATTTCAATCAGTTTGTATTCCTAAAATCCCGGTTAATATAACCACTGAATTCATCTGTTTAAAGAGAAGAGTCTACATTTTTATCTAGAAGAAAAAGCGTTCCAGATTTGCCGGGGCAACACAATACCGTGGACTCTGTTAACGGACACTCCAGCAGCGGGCGCTCTCATGCACCCGGCTAAAATTAATCCATGAAGAGTGCTGCTCAAGTTCTGCTTAACCGAGAGTCTGCTTACATTTATCCGGCGTCTACCAATCCCCATGGTGCCAGTTAACTGAGAGTCTATGGTAAATGGAAAGGGTTAATAGAATACATTTTCATTTAGTCGTAACATAATATTGAACAGGGTCAAGAAGGAAAGGACCACAGAAGGGGGAGGCTGCCCAGGGCAGCTGTAAGTAGAGGCACCAGATGAACCTCCTTCCTCTCAGGATGAAGGTTCTAGGGGCTGAGAAGTGTAGGCGTCACAAGTGTTAATGGATTGCAATTGACAAACAGCTGCGAGCTAGCACCGGTGGGGGTGATTGCTAGTAATGGACCATAAGGGACAGGGGAGGAAGGCCCATCCTACTGCCTTCCAGGCAGAGATATGAAGGAGGAGAGCAGAAGCAAGGAGGTGGCAGAGAGGCACTTGGGTCACAGCAGGTGGCTTGACCCACAAGCAATAGCCGCAAAGAGCAGAGCTTGGAACACAGAGGTTTGGTTTGCGGGGAGCAGCCGGCTTGGCCCGCGCGGCACAGCGGCGGCTCTGGTGTCCGGCCCTGGTGGCGTGGCTGAAGGAGCCAGGCCGTCTTTGAGGGTGGAAACCAGCTGTCTTCTCAGGTTAGTGGTGCTCTGACAATAAACGCTTATTCAATGACCCAATTTGTGTGTCAGTCTATCGGCTGAATGGTGCAGGCAGCACCAGCCCGGACTCGGTTTCCCTCCGGTAACAGTTTTGGTAACCACAGAGGGATTATCTCAGTTTTATCCAGTAACAATATAAGATATATTTTTAATTTTAAATCTTTGTATTGTCGTGCATTGTGACAAAAAGCAATGGAAGAAACAAAGAACTCTAGAGACAATCTGTGTTTATTACTTTACAGTTATTCCATTGGTGGTGAACAGATTTCTGTCCTGGGGTTAGTAGGGTGATGACTAAGCGGTAGACAGTTACTATTGAACAGATAAGCAGTTTATTAATCACGTATGCTCACATATATTTTTCAGGAGAGGCTAACGCTGCACCATGCAGGGCCTCATTGGGGTTGCACTCAGAAAAAAGTGAGAAACCCAAGGCTGTGGGACGTAGACTCTATAGTGTCCAGTGAGCTGGCTGAATACTGAAATGCACACTCAGGTACCTTGATAAGGAGGGTTGAGTGACTAGGGGAGCTTATGATTATTTTTATTTATTTTTTATAAAGATTCATTTTATTGTATTGATAGAGACAGACAGAGAAGTGGGGAGGGCCCAGAGCAGTCTCCATAGTTGTACATCATTAGTGGTGACATAGTTTCATTCCACACAGGTGGGCGTGGGGCTGTGCCAGGCAGGCACTGGGTCGGGGGCTCCTGCATGGAAAGCACACCCCAGTTCAGCATATGGGTCTGCACGGGCCCGGGCCGGGCGCAAGCTGAGTGCTCAACATGCTGAGCCATGCAGCCTCCCTGGGTGACCTTACTTGAGGGAACAGAGTGGGGAGGAGAACTTACGTCGAGGCCATACGAGGCCTTCTTGCTTTCTCCCGATGTCATAGAAGCACATAATATTGTGCTTTTGGTTTAGACCTTCCACCACATAGTCATAAGAATGTAGGGCAGAGGTTGGCAAACTTAAAAAAAATAAAATCCAGAGAGTAAATATTTTAGACTTTTCAAGCGATATAGTATAGGTCACAACTATGCATGAAAGCAGCCATAGTGAACACTTGAGCATGACTGTGTTTCAATAAAATGTGTTTTGTTTGGTGGTTACCTGGGCGTGGGGCTGGGGAGGTGGGGGCGGGGGGAGGGCTGCGGGGCATCAAATGTAAAAAAAATAATAAAATAAAATAAAAAAAGGAGATGTTGGAAATCAAAAACTAAGGAAGAGAAAAAGGAGAGACAGAGACAGAGACAGAGAGAATGAAAATTAGAGGGATGCCTCTTCCATTAGATTTTCATCTTAAAACATTTTGCTAGGCTTTCAAATCTTTAGATACTGCAAATAATAACAATAATGACAATAAGGCAGCAGGCTGGTTTTGGGTTGCACAACACAATTTGTGACCCCTGATTTAGTGGACACTAAAAGTGTTATTGGAAATTATTGAGGAAATAAATTGATTATGTAATACATTTTGACTACACAGGTTTTCTGATATAAAACTTTAAATTATATATATTACATTACAGTAAATTAAAATTCCAGTCTGATTAAATATCAAAAGTAAAGAAAGCACAAAGTACCACTAAAAGTAACTCATAGGTAGATACATAACCTTGGAAATAGAAGCTCTTTTAAAGTATGGAATTGATAGCACTCAGGTTATACCAGGTTATGCTTTGGTGGAAGGAAAAACCTTCCAAAATATGTCTGGTTTTTCCAATATGTGTGATGTGAGTTGGTGTGGGCTCTTTTCCACTCAGTCATAAATGGGAACCCCACACTGTCTTGCTGCACTGCCATCTCAACACAGTCATTGTAATTGAGGGCAGTTCAGGTGCCACACCAGCTCTGAAAGAGCGCAGAGGTGACACACAGTTCTTCTGCTCACAATCTACTGTCCAGAACCAGCACATGGACTAGAGTGCGTACACAGAGAGGACTAGGAACTTGTTCAAGCCAAGTGTTTGAAAAGGAGTATATCTAAAGTCTAATTTGTTTATCTTTACACCTGGGTGTGAGGGCTATCTACTCTGGGTCCTGGACTTTCAAGAGCTCAGGACTTAACGAGTATACTCCCCTCCCCCCCTCCCCCACCACACACACTTACAAAGAATGTATGTAGCTAATGTCATTGGTGATGAAGAAATTTGAACTATAAAGCACACACTATAACTGCTAAATTCTCCTCTCATGATTAACACCATATCAGGTCACAAAGGGAAAGCTCTTCTCTAGGACTTCTGCCCTAAGGCCTGAAGATGAAAGACAACTCTACTCAACTACCATGAACATGTCCTTCGTTGTTCAATATGCATCCAGGGATCACCTGAATAGTAGAAGCACTTAGGTAAGACAAAAAGACAAACTTACGTGTTAGATCTTTTCTCTCTGTGAGAATTTAATGTTTTTTTGGGTTTGTTTTTTGGGTTTTTTTAAATAATTTTTTTTATTTTATTGACAGAGAGAGAGAGAGATACAGAGACAGAGAGAGAACTGACCTGGGGGACCAGGTCATATGCTGACCAGTTCAGCATATGGATCCTCACGGGCCGGGGCTGGGATTCGATCCTCGGTCTCCGGCGCTACAAAGTGAGCGCTTAATCCACTGAGCCATCCTGGCTTCCCCTCTCTGTGAGAATTTAATGCATATATATATATATATATATGTATATGTATGTGTGTGTGTGTGTATATATATTCCCAGTATTGCAAGTGTCTGTTTTGTTGCTATTTTTGGTTTTCAATTAATCCCTCTTCACCTACTCACCTGCGAGTATGTATCATTATATTAATTGCAACAATTGTACCTACTGGTTCTGGAACATGTTGCAATATTAAGCCAAGTGTTGCTAGAGAAGCTATAGGACAGACAGTTGAATTTGAATTTTAGATAAAAAAGTGAATTTTTGTTTTTAGAATAAGTGTGTCTTCTGAAACATTTGGGATATACTTGTACTAAAAATTATGGCTGTTTGTCTGAAATTCAAACTGATGGGGTGTCTTGTATTATTGTTTGATAAAATTTGCAATATGCCTGAAGGACAATACTGATTGTTTACCTTGGAAACTGAATAGACATTAAAAACTAGAATTGTGAATAGTTTTATGTCTCAAAAGTACTGAGCATGATTTAAATAATTTCAAAATATAGATGCAAATTAATTTTATTATTTTTTATTCAAAGTTGTGATTCTATTTTTATGTAATATTTTACTTTTAACTAAAAATAATTACTTTAAAGAAAAAGTAACTTTTAAATTTTAGTATTAACTTTGTCAGGGTGACATTGGTTAAGAAGATTATACTGGTTTCAGGTGTACAATTCTATAATACATCATCTGTATATAGCATTGTGTGCTCACCACCCAGAGTCAGTTTTCCTTCCATCACCATATATTTGAAAAATTACATTCTTGAAACTATATACTCTACATGTTTGATTGCTTATATTTGTTTTATGTCCAAATTGTATGCACTTTGAATATATTTCTACTTTATATTTTAATCTTTTATATCACTCTTGTCACTTGAAAATAAATTACGAGGCAAACTTTGTGTAACCACACGATTATTGATTTTACCTGAAGTAAAGGCAAGAAAGGCAATTTTATAGAATAAATATACATTGATTTATGTAGTATGTATATCTTCATATTATTACTCATTCAAACAATGCTAAGCCATCAGTAGAACACCTAGACATGAACAATAACTATTAAATTCAGTTGTCCTTGATAACTTTGACTCTCAGTCACATACTCATAAATATACACATACTATCAATTTACATACCGGTACTAATGATCACCATACTCATATATCTGTGTTCCCTTGTTCTCACACATTAAAAAATAAAAAAATGAATACCACTTGTTTGCCATTAGAGACAATCCCAAATATTAAATCAATACATTAATTTCAAAATGTAGAATCTGCCACCACCTCTCTCACCCACCCAAGGAGAGGAGAACCACAAACTTTCTCATTTGGAAAGTAGGAAAACACAAGGCACACATAGTCATAGGTGTGTAGTGATTCTGATCCTTCTTGGCAGACTTTCTTAAGGTTTTCGACTCTTTGGTACAGAGAATTCTTAAAGTCTTGATTCTTCTCTTGGGAAAAAGCAACCTTGTCTTTGTTCTTGAAGTCTAGGTAACAAATGCCCTCTGGGAGGGTTTTCTTTCGTTTCCATTATCCTCATTGGCCCTTCTGGAGGGTCCTGTAGCTTTCTTCTTCTGCCTCCTGCCGGCAGAACTTTGAGCACCAAAGGGCCACTTTAAATCTCAAGCTCTTGGTTGTGTTTGGAGTAGCTATCTTCAAAACTTACTAGGTTTGCTATATTTTGATTTCAGCAAATTCCATATGCTAACAGTTATACTCATATGGTTTCCTAAATAACATTCTTTTTTACCCCTGCATCCTGTTCCCCACACCTTTTACTTTGTCCTTCTTCCTATTCCTTCTCCTCCTCCTTCTCTCTCTCTCTCTCTCCTCCCCCACCCCCTCCCCACCTCTCTCATGCATGCTCTCACTCTCTCTTGCTGCTTTTCAGAGGCTATCTACAACAATAGGTGTGAAGGCCACACCCTTTGTTCAACCATTTCTTTGAGGTACATGAATCCACTGAAACATTTTAACAGGGGATGACAGGATGGCTCAGCAGGTTGAGCACTTGTCTTTCAGTCCCAGGGTCCAAACATTGAATCCCTGCCCTGGCCCATGTGGACACATATGCTAATCTGGGGTGAGTCCCCAGTTCAGTGTTCACCAGGGTCAGCTTCATGTAGCAGGGCCCTGGCCCTGACCTGCCCCAGGCCCACCTGTGGAATGAGACCATATAGAAAATCAACAATGTGCAACTATGGAGACTGCTCTGGGCCCTCCCTTTCTCTCTGTCTCTGTTTCTCTGTCAAATATAATTTCAAAAGTTTGGAAACATTTTAACAATAAATATGTAAGTTTTGTATGCTTATTTTGATTTTTGCTTACATAATTATAATCCAGTGGTAAGCTTTATTTGGCATGTTCCCATTAAAAACCTCTTTCTGTGCCACCCTACTGGAGTACAGCGATGGGGGAGGATGCAAATCTGCCAGTTGATGGCAGGGATTGGCTGGAAAGGTGAACATTTCCAGAGTGCATGGAAGCCCAGGCAGGTAGATTTACATGGAAGGAGGGTGGAGACTAACCCTGTTGGTTGGAGGGGAGTGACTGGGGTGACATGCCAGGTGTGTATGCATAGCTCTGGTGCCCAGCTTCCAGGTCTTGCCAGCTAGAGAAGAAAGGCAACCTGAGTAGGGGAAGGGGTGATGTCTACCCAGCGCTGGGATTGCTCAGCTGGCAGACAGATGGCTCTTCTCATGGCCTGGGGATTTCTGCAGAATCAAGTTGCAGCCGCTTGTACTCCCCAAAGGACAGTGTCCTTTTTAGTAGGAAGAAGAAACTCCAGGCATAGCCTAGGGTTGATTTAGCATTGCAGTGGGATCAGAGGCAAAAACCTGCCATTCTTCCAAAATTGTGTAGCTTTTCCAAATACACTCCTTTCCTTTTTCCTCCTCCAGAATCTGCATATGGATGATTCATCTGGGACCCTAGCTGCCCGTGGCTGGTTGACCCCAAGAGTGGGACTGTGGGGTTTTCCAGTTTCCGGGAACTACTCCGCATATTCACTTGAGGAGCTGGCTGCCTAAAGAAGCCTGGCAAGTGGAAAGGAAATGGGTCTGGGAAGGACATAGACTCTAAGAAGGGCTGAAAGATCACCTAGGTTTGGGGGCCATGGACTGGGGTCTGGGTGAGGACTGGCTGAGTTTTGGAGGGCCATTATGTGGGGACCACTGATTGTGAGATTGGTTGGCAGATTTGCTTGTGAGCACTCATTTGAATAGTGGAGATGCGGGTTCAAGTTTTGTTCAGATGTTCCCAGTTTACAGGTTTTCTTGTGCTCCTAGTTTTAGTCCTGCTAGCCCAGGTCAACAGGGGCTGTTCTGTGTTGGCTCCTGGAAGGAGCCCATTGGGTAGAATTTTAGTGGACTGGACTATGTACTGCATATATCCAAATCCTAAGAAGAAATTGGTTTCTTATGGTAATGAGGTGTGGCCTATGTATATTTTAGACTATGGGAAAAGATGGCCCCTAAATAGTCTCCTAAATTACTATACTGGCATGCAACTGGAACTATATTGCCAACAGTTAGATAAATGGGACAAAATCTGGTACGCTAAAGCATTTATGTCATTACATAATAGGGTTTTACCAAGGACAAGAAACTGCTTGCTGGTACAGAGAAGGGAAGTGGCCTCAAAACCCTCTCTGTTAGTAGAACATAGGCAGAAGGAGAAAATGAGAAAATAAGTCTCATTAATGCCCTGATCCCAGGGGATGCAGAATTAGTAGCAGGAAGACCTCCCAAATCCCCACTTGCACTGTGAGATACTACTGAAATAGGGCCCAGAGAACCAACAGCCTCATCCAATATGATGAGGGGACGGTCATCCCCTCAAAGACCCACATGGGCACCCAATTTGGCCAACAAGCATCACTATCCAGAGCACGACAGTTACCCTGTAGGCAGAGCACATCAGGAGGGTTAGCCTACTGGCTACTATTGGGCCTATACACCACTTCCCGCTTTGGACTTACTGAATTGGGTCAGTCTGTTTGGGATCTCAGATCTGTGGGTGGCACACTATTTGAGGCATTCATCTTAAGATCTGGACTTGAAGGAGTTCCTGTCTAAGCTTCCAGCTGACTCTCCCAGCTGCCGATTTGATGTGGAGAGGAGATGAGTTTGTGATGCCAACCTGAGGGCTTGTAACCAGAGGCTGACTGTCAAGCTGAACGTGAAGGCCCCTGGGGAGCCTGCTGGAGTGGGCAGAGCTGGCTGGCAATGGCTACTTGGTGTCTAACCTCTAAGTGCCCACCCCAGTCCCTGGAATGACAAGTCCAGGAGGGAAGATTCCAGGACTATACGCCTATGGCTTGTGGCCACTGTTCTGTGCTTCAGAAGGGGGCAGACGCTCTAGAGGGGCAACACATTTCACATTCAGCTTGGTAGAAGGCCCTGAGCTCTCTATAATAGTATTTTTGGAGGATATAAAACAGAAAGCAACAAATAAACCAAAAAAACAAACTCATAGACACAGACAACAGTATGGTGGTCACCAGAGGGGAAGGGGATGGGGAGAGAATGAAAAGGGAAAAGGGGTCAAATATATAATGATGGAAGGAGACTAGACTCGGGCTGGTGATTATACAATGACATATTTAGATGATGTATTATAGAATTGTACATTTGAAACTCATATACTGATAATAACCAATGCTACCTCGATAAATTTAATTAAATACTTTTCTTTTGATATTCAAGAAAAAATTTATTGACCTTGGGTAAAAATTCTTATATTATTTACTTCTGCTTCTCATTTATTATAGAAATTGCTTCCTAAAAATCTTAACCACAGCTGGATTGAAAGAGTATTTGGGAAATATGGCAATATTGTTTATATAAGTATACTCCATTATAAGCCTACTGGAGACCCAAAGAGATTTGCCTCTGTGAAATTTGAAACAAAAGAACAGCAGCAGAAGTTACTGAGGTAGGTCTAGAACCTAAAAAGAAAAAGCAAAGAAAATTAGCCAGGTAAATAATTTTTTTTTTAATTAAAGAAATAAGTAGTTTTGCATTTCCACCTATACATCTCCCTGGTTTTTGTTATTCGGCAAATATAAAGAGTTGATAGCCAAATACAAGTCACACAAATGAATGGTCTTATCGAATATCAAGTTTTATTGATAATTTCAATTTGTGAGAATTGAGAGGCCCAGGCAAAATAAAGAAAGGTCCTAGAGATCCTACGTGGTTCCTCGGGTTCTTCCTTCTTGTATGGGACAAGAGGTGTTTGAACTTCAAATTGAAATTTGACAGAGACCTACATGGTGGTAACTGTTTTAGGGACGGGGAATCGAACATACAGTGATGGAAAGTGAGCTGATTCTGGATGGTGAGCACATAATGCGATGTATAGACCGTGTAATGTAGAATTGTACACCTGGAAACAGTGTAATTGATATCAATTAATGTCACCCCAATAAATTTAGCAAACAAAAAAAATGAAGTATAATCTAGATGTACTCAGCAGAGGAAAAAATTTTTTTCCATTTGATATTCCAGATAGTTGTATATTTTACACACGATACTTTTTGAAAATCATACTTTGTAAGTCCATTTATACTAGTGTTGGCCATCATAAGCAATTCTAACCCAGGGATACTAATAGTATGTTACAGATAAGAACACTACCTCCTAGCAAATATTATTAGTTTATTTACCAATGGGTTTATTAAATAATATATTTAAAAAGAAGATTAGGGGGGAGCTGATTCTGGGAGGTAGACACATAATGTGATGCACGGGTGATGTGATGTGGACTTGTACTTCTGGAAACTACCTAATTGTTACCAACTAATGTCACTCCATTAAATTTAACAATAAAATATAATTAAAAAAAAAAAAGATTAGATGATGTCAACAACCAGTTTTGTTTTCCAACAACATTCTCCCAATAATTATCAGTCAGCTGTTATAATTTATTTCTTCCTAGTAACTTTTTTATTTCCATGGTTATAAATTATACATGTTCTGTTATGTAGTTATAATTGGTTAATCTTATTTTGCTGAATTATATTTACCAACTATCTTTAATGTATGATTGTTTATTTTGATTCATCTCTTGGTTCTCTGGATTTTGTGAAATAATTATTTCAAGAAGTTCTCATAGTTGAGATTCTACATCTTTAACAATGTTGGCCAGTTGCCTTGAATACCGGTAATAGCTTCACAGGTGAAGTATTAATTCAATGTTTCCTTTCAAATCTAAGATATTGTTCAACTGTACTTTCTTATTTTGACTGATAATGTTTTAAGGTGGGAGGGCAAAAAGGTTTTAACTGAAGGGCAAACTGTGATCAGTTGGTAGCAACTGATTTGAACAGTAAGTGTATTCCAAGGTAGCATCTGGACTCTGCAGGAAGAAAGACCTTGATCAATTTGCCAAGTCTGGCAAAGACTCAGAGAGAAGAGAGATGGCATAATACCTTGTGGTTGCCGGGCCAGATGGACGTATCACCTTTTCCAGGATTGATGACATTTTAATAAAAAAATTTTGAAAATAATCCATTTGGATACAAAGGAATTCATTTCTATGAAGGAAAATTTGAAAAGCAAAGAGAGATTATTCAATATCTTCAAAAATACAGTCAAAATGGGAAAATTTATAAGAGAAACTGACAAAAAGAAAAAGGAAAATGGTAAATATTTCAGAATGAAATTATATAATTAATAAGTATGATCAAATGGCTCTCTAGAGTAGGTCATACCTTTCAAAGAAAAAATATGCATTCATCACATATTTATGAAACAGTGTAAATACAGATTATATGCTAGAGGACAAAGAATTATCTCTAAAAATGCAGAACACATATTTTGTAATCCTGATAAAATAAAATTATAAATCAATAATATATCAATAATAGTTAATGCCCTCCAAAACATGTTTTGAACTTTTAAATATCACAATAAACTCATTGAAAGTGCAATAATGAATATAAAAACTATTTATAATTTCTTTTTTTCAAGCCAGCAAGAAGTAGCTAAAGCTGTACTCAGAGGGAATTTCATAGTCCTACAAATAAAAGATATGGACAAACATAGACAAATAGAGGATAGGGATAGATAGAGGATAGATAGATAGATAGAAGCTAGAATAACTGAATAGTGATTAAATATCCAACTGAAAAATATAGATAAATACAGTTAAATCAAATATTAAAATAATATAAAAAGATAAAGATTGACACATTATAATTTTATTATAACAAAGATAATTTTTTTCCAAAAGTTTATTCTTCTAAAATGAGATAATTCATGGAAACAACCAAAATGCCCTTCCATAGAAGATACGATAAAGAAGATGTATTACATATTCACAATGGAATATTACTCAGTCATAAGAAAAGATGAAATACTGCCATTTGCAACAGCATGGATGGATCTTGAGATCATCATGCTAAGTAAAATAAGCCAGACAGAAAAAAAATTAAGAGCTGCATGACTTCACTCATATATGGGATATAAAGCTGAAAGCAACGAAGAAACAGAAACTCATGGACACAGACAGTAATTTAGTGGTTACCAGAGGATAAGGAGGGAGGGGATGGAAGAGGAGGAAGGGGGTCAAATATACAGTGATAGGAGAAATGACTCTGGGTGGTGAGCACATAAGGCAACACATAAATGATGTGTTATAGGACTATATATCTGGAGCTTATCAAATTTTACTAACCAATGTCACCCCAATAAAACTAATTTAAGAAAAGAAATTAAACAAGTTTACCCAGACCAATAAATAAATAAATAAATAAAATGAGATTATTCTCTAAGGAAAAAGAAATACAAATATATACTCTTAGGAACTAAAAAGTAGTATTGTTACAAATAAAAGTTTTGCTTTGTTTAATTTAAAAATAAGATACAACTTATTTTAAAGATTTGAAGAAATGACTATCTTAAAGAAAAGTATTATTCTCAAAAAGATACAAAAAGTAATTGCAATTTTTGAAAAAAGTAACTACATTATCCACTAATAGAAAAGAATCTGTAGCCCAACAATCTTTTCCATTTCCAAACAGAAACCTCCAGGGCAAGGGTCCTTAACCCCTGAGCCAATGACCAGTACCAGTCCGTGGCCTGTTAGGAACTGGGCTGCATAGCAGGAGATAAGCAGTGGATGAGCAAATGAGGGGAGCTTCATCTATATTTACAGCTACTCCCCATCCTCACACTTCCACCTAAACTGCGCCTCCTGTCAGATCAGTGCCATGCTAGATTCTTATGCGAGCGGGACCCTATTGTTAATAGTTTTTGTGTATTCCCACATCTCTGCTCTGACCCTGGTCTGTATAAAAATTGTCTTCAGGAAACCAGTCCCTGGTGCCAAAAAGGTTGGAGACCTCTGCTCTAGGGTGAGGAGAATAGGTTTAGCATTAGATCCTTAAAGGACTAACAGATTGCTGCTTCTTTATTTTGAGATTATAGTCACATATTATTGAATTTAAAATAAATAACAATGTAACTTGAAAGAAGAAAACAAACATAATTAAGCCAGCTTTTAGCTTTTGCTTGCTCCTCCTCAGTCCTACTCATTATTATTTCTTATTATTTAGAAACTTAAGTCAGGCTTCTTAAATCAAGACACAGACTATTCTCTACATATCCTCCTGGATTCAAGTGCTTTCCTTTACTGATTACTATTTTTTCCTCCCTCTCCAATGCCTTTGATGTTCATTTTAAGCAGGTTGATTCTAAAGGGTGTCCTAAAATTCACGCAAGATTTGAATTTTGTGTCATTTGTGCGGTAAAATGTTGCCAATGAAAAAAGACAGCATGAGTGTGACAGCTGACAGTTCAGGGTTATTAAAAATGGAGTGCTACATGAAAGAACAATGCATTTTCACTGTTGAGCAATGAAAATTTACAATTTTTAATTATATAACTGTGTTTTCTATCAAAATAACTTGCGTGAATTTTGGGACACCTTACATTAGAGCACATTTGTGGAGGAAGATCAGCAAGACATTGTTACTCAAGCTATATTGTCTGCCTCCTGACAAGCTCCCTAGGGATGACTTATGCAGGATGGCGTCTCCTTAGGGTGGGATGGAGAGAGTGATTGAAATTCTGCAGCCCCCTGAATGATCCTGCTCAGTGCTAATGCTATGATGTGTGCTCATCTTCTTTCCTTTGATTGACTCAGCTTTAGACTCAGACCATTTTCTGAAACTCCTTTATGTGCTCAGACGTGTGTTCCTGGCTGAATAAGGTTGGGGTTAGGTCCTTACATAAATATCTTAGGTAACTAACAATACCACCTCCCTTTGCAGCTTCAGAACTGTCTCCACTTGGGTTCCCTAGGAAACAGATTCTGAGCTACAGTTTACTGTGCAGCATGTTTACTGTGCAGCTCTTTTTAAAAGAGCACTTGGGATCCACCTCTGTGCAATGGGATGGGAAGAAAATGTCCAGTCATGATGCACACCCGATGACAGCTTCAGCCAACGGTCCCCCATACAGATTCATGAGGAGCTGTAGAGGTATAATGGCCCTTGAGTCATGTTCCCACTGATTTGGGGGCCCTTCATATTGCTATAGCCGTCAGTCATCAGTAAGGTCTTGCTCAGTAATGGCCCTGACCTTGTATGAGGTGATTCTGAACAACTGAAACACTCCCTGAAGGGCTGAAGACTGTCTACCAATGGTCTTCCCAGCAACTAAGGACCCAGTCTTTCCTTGAAAGTAACTTTGGGCACCATGTCTACATGTACACTGCAAAAATCATGCATCTAAGACAGCAGTCCCCAAACTTTGTGGCACCGATTTCATGGAAGACAATTTTTCCATGGACTAGGGAAAAGGGGGTGGTTTGGGGATGATTCAAGAGCATTACATTTATTGTGCACTTTGTTTCTGTTATTATTATGTTATAATAGATAATGAAATAATTATATAACTCATCTAATGCTGTTGCTGACCTGACAGGAGGTGGAGCTTAGGTGGTCATGTGAGTGATGTGGAGCAGCTGTAAATACAGATGAAGCTTCAGTTGCCCACTCATTGCTCACCTCCTGCCGTGCGGCCCAGTTCATGACAGGCTATGGGCCAGTTAACAGTGTGTGGCCCAGGGGTTGGGAACTTCTGGTCTAAGGGATTGTATCAGACATTTCAACCCAAGTTTCTGGATCCAGGAGAAGATTTTCCTTTATATCCTGAATGTCTCCATGGCTTTTTCACTATAAAATGTCCATCTGTGTTGGTATCAAGTGTTTAGGTACATCTGGAAGAGGCGTCTTGGTGCAACTGGAATAAAAGAGATAGCAATTTAAGTCCTGATTTTTCCAATATGACCTGTGGTGGTAGACTGCAAACACTACGCAATGATCATGTGAGTGAACATTTAATTGAGCATTTATTATGTACCAGCAATTATTTGAATGGCTTTACATGCATTAAGCTATCTGATCCCATGTGTCTTTGGTTATAGGCAATAGTACCTGCTGAGCAGATTTGTAATGTGGGTTAAGTGAGCTAACTAACACATTATCTAAGTCTTCTTGCACAGTGGGCTTGACACAGATGTCTGTTTCCCCTGCCTCTTCCCTATCACATGGGCATAATTTAGACACCAACCCCATATGTGGATTGCTGCACCAGCCTTTACCTGCAATTTACACTTCTAAGAACAGTTATTATAGCTTCCGTTTATTGAAGGTTTGCCATTTTCACGTAGTCAGTGTGTTAAGACTTTTACATATATTAACTCATTGAGTTTTCATGATATCCTTGTTGGCAGAGGGACTTGATCCCCTTGATTCAGTACTGTTCATAAAAGAAACCCCAGAGAAGAACATTTCTCTTCCCAGATCACCACCATCATTTATCATTTCCTTTCTTTATCTCTCTCTTTTTTTAGCACGTGAATGCGCGCGCACACACTCACACACACACACACACACACATCTTAATTTTCTCATTTTTACAACCTCTTTCTTTTTGTTTCTCTGTTCCTCTTGACATATTTAAATATTATTTTGCTCTATATTCTGAATTATTTTATGCTCAAAAATTACATTACCAGAGAGAAAGAAAAGATAATCCTCCCATTTGGGAAGCTCAGCATGAGTGGGAATCCTGCCATTGAACAGTCTGTCCGAGTTCAATTTTAGCATCATATAATTTCCTGCATAATCGTTTAAATGTCCTCATTCTCATCCCTGTCTCTTTCCCCACACTTTGCTGTTTTTTCAAGAAAGCATCCAAACTGCATGTCTCGTTCAACAGGGAATTTCACGGAGGAAAAATGCCAGACTGCATCATCTGCCTGGAGTTATCTCACCACCTAAGAACAAAAAGTCACGCGTTGGAGATGGAAATCCTCCATCCAGCTACTGCCTTCGGTGACCTCTCTTCTCTGCCACCCACCTCGAGGCCAGGCACGTGGAAATTCCTCATGTGTTTGTGTCATTCAATTCCCAAATATCACAGAACCAAAAATATTAAAATAAAACTGTTGGTAACATTTTCCTGAATGCCATCTGGGCCTCACTGGAAGCTGACACTATCTGTCAAACTCAAGATAACCACATTCCCCCTTCTTTGTATATGTTAACGTTTGTCATAATGGATTTCATTTTAATGCCCCAATTACATTTATGACATTCTTTCAACCGAGTGGCACTAATGACTTCCATTATTATTTATACTCCTCCTTAATTATAAGACTCTCACCTCTCTCATTACACACAGTCCCTCCTAGCCCCTTGCATGCACACACACTCTCTGGTATGAGGCTAATGTGCCTTGGCTTCCAATTTCAGAAAACACAATGATTAATTACTCCTGTTAAATCACTTTACCCGAGGGTGATCAGATTGGCAAAATGAGAAGAAGGGCCAGATTGTTACTCCAGAAGGATTTCCCAGGGCACGTGTGTGTGTGTGTGTGTGTGTGTGTGTTTGAGAGAGAGAGAGAGAGAGAGAGAGAGAGAGAGAGAGAGAGAGAGAGAGAGAGAGAGAGA